>JADRCD010182389.1:1843-13687 GCA_019843815.1 Montemys delectorum
CTTTGCCTTTCTGCCCCTAACATCTTTTTACCAAATTTTGAGTTTTCACTGTGGAAAATAGCTGGTGAAGTCACTGTGAAGACACAGGTCTAGGTTTGGGGGTTCAGATTTGGGGATAGATGTGTAACCGGGGAGCTAGTTGGCATAGTGGAGTAGAGGATTCCTACCCACCCAGCATTGCACTTGGGAGAGGGTGGTTCTCCAGAAGGCCTGGCAGCCCTTTGGCTTTCACCAGGCCCCACAGGGAGATTTGGACTAAGAACAACCGAGAGTATTGGTGGAATCTAAGGGAAGTTGAATCAAGGTCTCTTTGTCCCGGGGCTCCTGATTGCTTTAACACTTCATTCTACAGCAGTCTCTTCCTTCTCCTCCTCATCATTCTCTTCTTCCTCTTCCTCCTCTTCTTTCTGCCTCCCTCTTCTTCATCACCATCACCACCACTATCCTCCTCCTTATCCTCCTCATCCTCATCCTTAGCCTCACTAGGGAAGGGCAAAAGGGTTGATCTGCCTGCAGTGTCCTGACAGTTCCTTTAAGCATGCTGGCGGCATAAAGAAGGTGAAAAGGAGACACAGAGAGGCCTGGCAGGTGTCTGCATCAACTACTTTTCTCATCGCTCTGACAAAATGTTCGACAAAGGCAACATAAGCAAGGTGTGCTGGCTAATTTATGTCAACTTGTCACATGCTAGAGTCATCAGGGAGGAGAGCGCTTCAACTGAGAAAAATGTCTCAGTAAAATAGGGCTGTAGGCAAGCCCTAGGGCATTTTCTTAGCAAATGATGGGAGAGAGCCCAGCCAATGGTAGGTGGAGCCATCCTGGGCTGGTGGTCACGCCTTCTATAAGAAAGCAGGTTAAGCAAGCCATGATGAGCAAGCCCATATGCAGCATCCCTCCATGGCTTCTGCATCTGCCCTTGCCTCCAGGTTTCTGCCTTGCATGAGTTCCTGCTCTCTCTGATTTGCCAATGAACTATTACATGGAAGTTATACAGAAATAAACCATTTCCACCACAACATGCTTTTGGTCATGGTGTTTTCATCGCAGCAACAGCAACCCTAACTAAGACAGAAGGAACAGTTTGTTTTAGCCACAGTTTGAATCAATCATGGTGTGGAAGCTGTGGTGGGGGACCTTGAGGAAAGTGGGTCACACTGCATCCAAGGTCAGGAAGCAGAGATGAATGCTGACATTCACCTTGCTCTTTGCTGTCCCCGTCTTCACCTGGCCAGGAACCTAGGCTGATGGCACGATGTCACCCACTTTCAGGGTGGGTCTTCCATGCTCATCTAAACCTTTCTGGAAATGCCCTTATCAACATGCCCACAAGTGTGTTTCCATGATAATTTTGAATCACATCAAGTTGATAATCAATATTAATTATCACACAGTCTATGCCTTATGATTTAGCTTCTGTGGGAGCCCTCCCAAGTTTTACATTTTATTGGCAAAACCAAACCAAACCAAACCAAACCAAAAAAACAAAAACAAAAAAGAAAAACACCCAAGTTCTAAAGAGACTTAGCTGCTAGCTCCAAACTGCCATATGCTAAGAGAGATGATTTAGCTGGGACCCATACCATGGGGACTCTCTATCCTCAGGCTCCCAGACTTACTGTTGACCAGCTGGCCTGAGACTGATTCGCTGTGCCTTAGTCCCAGCAGAGGAGAAAGTCTGCTTGAGTGCTATTTCCCTAACCTTTAAGGCAGAGAACTTGGGCACTGATGGTCCATTCCCCCAGAAGAGGATTGCTTTTGGAAATCCCAGCCGGTGTTGATTTGCATCTGTGTCTGGGCTCACTTACTAGGGTGATTGCTTCATGGATATGACGTGTGTCACCCAAGGGTTCTTGTGTTGGAACCTTTGTTACTTTAGGAGCCATGGGTCTTTGAAAAGATGGTTTAACCAGGCATTACTATTGGTGTTCACTGGTCTTTGACTCCCTCTGTAAGCACCTGCAGTGGAAGGCCATCCACTACATTGTGACATGTCGGTCAGGGACCTTGAAAGAGCTGGTGCCCTGCTATTTCCATCTTCAGCTTGTATAATGGTGTGCAAGCCAACCTCTTTTCTTAACAGATGAGCCAGGAGTTTCATTGTAGCAACAGAAGACAGAGTGATGCAGCATTTATAGAACTTGTCTGTTTGTATACACTGTTAGGGAGTGGAATGTTAAGGACTCATACTGATGCTGGGAGAAGAGGCCTAAACAGGACTGTCTAACCCAGACGCCAGGGTTAGTGATGTGCCATCTGTCTCACTTACAGAATCCAGGAACAACTCTATACAAGGCTAAAGCCATGGGATAGAGAGAATGCTCAGTAGTTAAAGGCACATGCTGCTCTTCCAGAGGACCTGAGTTTGATTCCCAGTACCCAGCTTAGTGGCTCACAACCATGTGTAACTTTAGCTCCAGAGTACCTAACACACTCTTCTGGGTTCCATAGGCCCTTGCACTGATACCACTGATGTGCACATATGAGCACACACATACAACTCAAAATAAAATAAAATCTTTTAAAAAATGGCTAAAACAAAATGTTAGTTAAACAAAATAAAAGAAAACACAACCAAAATTTGTGTACTAACTGTTTTGTGTGTCCACTTGACACAAGCTAGAGTCATCAGAGAGAAAGGAAAAAATGAGATCTCCATGAGATCCTGTAAGGCGTTTTCTCAATTGGTGATCAATGTGGGAGGGCCCAGCCCACTGTGGGTGATATCATCCCTGGGCTGGTAGTCCTGGGTTCTATAATAAAGCAGCTGAGAAAGCCATGGGAAGCAAGGCAGTAAGTAGGGGCCGTCCATGGCCTCTGCATCAGCTCGTGCTTTCAGGTTCCTGTGGTGCTTTAGTTCCTGTCTTGACTTCCTCCAAATGATGGACTATAATCTAAAAGTGTAAGCCAAATAAACCCTTTCTTCCAGCCCTGCGCATTGGTCATGGCATTTTCACTGTAGCAATAGAAACCCTAACTAGGACAATTTGTAAGTGGGGAGGTTGAAGAGAGTCACATACTGTCTATTTGAGGACTTACCATAGAGCAGAGGCATGATAGTTAAACAGATTATGTAGAGGGTAGGAGTGTTTAAAAGTTTAAAGCGAGCAAGCAGACTGAGGAGTTGGGTCCACATTGTTACATAGTAGCTATAACAACACACTATGATATTCTGAGAGAAAAGGACCAGAAATGGTGTTTTGAGCCATAGTCACTGAGTTAGAGCAGGTGGAGGTTGTCAGCTGTCTCTGTTCTTCCCAGACATGGATACAAGCTTCAGTATGCTGGGCGAGGTAGGAGCAGGTGGGATTCATCACTGCCTCACTGCTAGTTTGGAAAATATCAGCAAGTTCTACCTCACAGGAGGAATAAAGACATTGAACTCCACCCAACTGTGGGAGGAGTCATACCTTGTTACAATTGTTCCCGGTAGGAGGAGTGATACCTTGTTACAAATGTTCCCTGTTTACTTGATTTTTCAAATATTCAGGATATTTGAAAGGATGTTCCATACTCACAATGAAAATGAATTAGTACCAGAATTTTTAAAATCGTTTGTCTTAGGGTTTTACTGCTGTGAAAAGGCACCATGACCACAACAACTCCTTTTTTTCTTTTTTCTTTTTAATTAGATATTTTATTTTTTTACATTTCAAATGATATCCCCTTTCCTAGTTTACCCTCCAAAAAACACCCCTGTTCCCTCACCCTCCTGCTCACCAACCCACCCTCTCGCACTTCCTGGCTCTGGCATTCCCCTACAATGGGGCATAGAGCCTTCACAGGACCAAGGGCCTCTCCTCCCATTGATGACCAACTAGGCCATCCTCTGCTACACGTGCAGCTAGAGCCATCAGTCCCACCATGTATACTCTTTGGTTGGTGGTTTAGTCCCTGGGAGCTCTGAGGGTACTAGTTAGTTCATATTGTTGTTCCTCCTAAGGGGCTGCAAACCCTTCAGCTCCTTGGGTCCTTTCTCTAACTCCTTCATTGTGGACCCTGTGCTCAGTCCAATGGATGGCTGTGAGCCTCTACTTCTGTATTAGTCTGGCAGTGGCAGAGCCTCTCAGGAGACAGCTATATCAGGCTCCTGTCAGCCAGCACTTGCTGGCATCCACAATAGTGTCTGGGTTTGATGACTGAATATGGGAAGGAGTCCCAGGTGGAGCAGTCTCTGGATTGTCCTTCCTTCAGTACAGCAACTCTTATAAAGGAAAATGTTTAGTTGGTGCTGGCTTACAGTTCAGAGGTTCAATGCATTATCATCATGGCGGGAAGCATGTTGGCCTCAGGCAGACGTGGTGCTGCAGAAGGAGCTGAGAGGTCTACATCTGGATTCTGTAGGCAGTAGGAAGAGACAGAGAACCACTAAGACTGGCCTGAGCTTCGGAGACCTCAAAGCCTACCCCCATTAACACCCTTTCTCCAACAAAACAACGCCTACTTAAAACAAGACCACAACTCCTAATAATGCCTCTCCCTGTGAGCTTATGGGAGCCGTTTTTATTCAAAGCACGACAGCGTTCTGTTAGTGATTAAGTTGCTGACTTTCGATTAGCTGAACAGAATGCATCTCGTTAACATAATATCCAAGGACAACCATGGGTCTCATCTAATGACAGCTAGAGAAATGGTGACTAGGGAGTTCACAGTCAAGAGTGGAGACAGGGATGGGAAAGAATGAAGACCTGCTTATGGGCACCACATAAGAACTGAGCTGTACCTGCCAATGGCTCCTCTCAAGAGCATATAATCAATGTTCTCACACGCTATCCCCCTAGCTGAGGCTTTTATAAAGAGACAGAACGAGGGTTTGTGCATTCATTTATACTTTGCCCTCAAGAATGGTCTTTAAGGGCTAGGTGTGGTGGCGCATGCCTGTAATGCTAACATGTGAGAGGTTGAGGCAGGTGGCTTGTGAGCTCCCGATGGGCCTGAGCTACAGAGTAAGGCCGGCTCAGTGAGTGATTGGATAAATAAATAAGGAAAAAGACTGCCTCCCAGTGCTTTTGGTTATTTCTCCATGAACTCCAACCCCAAGGACAGTAAGACAGCAACAATAATCATGTCAGGAAACACGTGCCCTAGATTTGCAATACTGTTTATTCGCATGGAAATGGATTAACATCACTATGAATTTTGACACGAATGCTTCTATATATGAATATGTGATGTTACGAGGTTGCAGGACCAACTTCTCCATCACATCTTTAGCAGAAATGTCTACATTTAGTTGGCGTTCACCAAAGTGCCACCCAAAGCACTTTGTGAACAGAACACACCCACTTAATTCCCACAACAGTGCTACTGGGTGGGCACTGTATCCACTCAGGCTTTAGAGGCTAAAATACAAAGAGGTGAAGCTGTTCCAGTGGAGCCAGCCATTAAGGCCTCAGCTTTGCTTCTGGGTGGCACTTGAACCCACGGCTCCACGAGCCCCCTGCAAGCCATCCCTGTGGAGATGCTGGGAAGGAAGCCCCGTTTTCCTGGTGCTAGCTTTCCACAGAGGACATCGCTATCATCCTCTAACTATATCAGAGGCCCTGGAGATGCAAGGGAATGTGATGTAACCACTCCGCCTTTGCTCAGACCAGGGTGGACACACACTCCTGCTAGGCGTGGTTGAATTAAAATCACAGTCCTTTGCTCTCTGGCATGGCTGTCTGAGATCAGATCTGTGTCATGCCTGGAAGACATGCGGGTCATGGGAAAGGGAGCTGGGTCCCCAGCTCTGACAGCTCCTCCGAATCTGTCTTGTGGCACCACATTCTACAGGCATCTGCACCTCTAGCAAGATAATGGGCACAAAGGAAGGAAGAGGAGAAGGGGGCAGGCACAAGAGGGGGTGCTGCAACCTGAACGAGGCAGGGAAGATTTATGTGCCACTTGTAATCCAGGGACACCATCAGCAGTCCCTCCTATCCTCGGGAGTGGGAGAATCTATATCCACACCAAGCTGACTTGGACCTCATTAACTATAAGGAATCCAGAGGAAAATTTGGTTAAGGTAAGTAATATGGACTTTACGAACGTTGCTCCTTAGCAGAATTTACACTTTACAGTAATGCGTCTCATACTTGTTAGAGTGTCTGGTTGAAACAAGAGTCAGTCAAAAATTTTATTTCTCTCCCAGGCAATAGGAGAGGGTACTTAACACAGTTCCCATAGTGGCTCAGCCACTGCCTTTCTACAGCACCCGTGGTGGACCCGATTTCCACATAGCTACAGAGTGTCCTGGGGAAGAGAAGTGGGAGTCTAGATGACTCCTCACTAGAAATAAGCAGGGGCCATTGAATGTGGGTGCCGGTAAGAGCCTATACCTTGTGGCTGTCCTGAGTGGACTTTTTTTAGATTATAATGGCATCATTCCCTCCTCCCCTTTCGTACCCCCAAGCCCTCCCATATGGTTCTTATTGCTCCCTCTGAAATCCATGGCTTCTTTATTGCTAATAGTTACATACGTATGTGTATGTATATGTCTATGTATGTCTGTTCTTAAATAGATAAATACAAGCAGCTCAGACTGTATACTGTTATTGCACACGTTTTCAGTGTTGATCACTTGGAATTAGATAACTAGTTGGTGTGCTCTTCTCTTTTTATAGCTCAGTTCCAGCGAGAAAGGCGACTGACTCAGCCATTCTCTTTGCTGGCCTTTCCTCTCACCTGGGCGAGAGCAGCTCTCCCCACAGCCCTTGATTAGGACTCAGGTTCCTGCCAGGATTTATTGACACTGCACGGTGATTCCTTGAGGATGTAAGCCACCTCTTCTTGAGGCACACCCAGCATTGGTGATCCGGTGGCTTGCCAGGCTCTGGTTTGACAATAGAGAGCAGGTAGTCCTTTGCAGTCAACACTGGGGGTTGTGTTTCTCTTAAGAGGGCACCTATCAATTCACATCAGATAGAGAGGGCACTGGCAGGGCAAGGAAACAATTCTAACTCTGGCTTGATGAGCCAATAAGGTTAATTGAATTACTTATTCGAGCTTGGGTACATTGAGTAGTAATACCACCCAAAGGCTGGTCCCAGCATGGGTGGCCATTCATTAACACTGTATTGCTAAAACCTTATGAAACTCACAGGTAGCATCCACTGAAGGGTACTTGTTCTCTCCTCCAGCTGCTCATACTTCTGTATCTCCGGGGAGGTGGGGGGCGATGAGTCTTGTGAGCTTTATTTTATTTTTTAATTTAATTTAATTTAATTTTTTTTTACTTATTCACTTTATAGCCCACTCACTGTGCCCCTCCCTGTCACCCCTTCCCACAACCCCCCCACCCCATACCCCCTTCACTGGCACTTCAAGTCTCTTTGAGGCTAGGCGCTTCTTCTCCCACTGAGGCCAGACAAGGCAGCCCAGCTAGAAGAACATATCCTACGTACAGGCAACAGCTTTCGGATAGCCCCCATTCCAGTTGTTTGGGACCCACATGAAGACCAAGCTGCATGTCTGCTACATATGTACAGGGAGGCCTAGGTCCAGCCTGCTCTTTAGTTTGTGGTTCACTCTCTGAATTGTTTCCTTGCCCTGCCAGTGCCTGCTAAAGCCCCAAAGGGTTCAGGTTAGTTGACTCTGTTGGTCTTCCTGTGGAGTTCTTATTCCCTTTGGGGCCTGCAATCTTTCCTCCTATTCTTCCATAAGAGTCCCCAAGCTCCATCCACTGTTTGTTCATGAGCTTTATAAGCCATCTCACACCCTCCAGGAGGGTATGTTTCAGTCTGGAGGAAAGAGTTACACGGCCCCGGGTCTTCAGACAGGAGGCCTTTCCAGCCAGGTCAGAAGGAATATCTTGTGTGTCAATGGAGGCAAAGAGCATGAGGCTGTAGGTTCTCAAAGGCCAAGCCATTCCAGGTGTCTTCCTCATTCCCATGTCACAGGCTAACTCTTAAATGACAGGCTTGGCAAGGTCGCAACTTCAAGGTGCTTTATAAATTCTGAGACCTCAGGGATCTTTAAGCTGGTTTTCAGCAAAGTCATCGCTGTAGCTCTTCCTGTTAAAGTCATCTCTTAGGGATATTTCAGGACGTTCTTTGGTTCTCTCTCCCCCTCCTCTCTCTCTGCATCTGACTCTGTCCCTGTCTCTGTCCCCATTCTGTCTCAGTCTCTGTTTCTGACCCCGTCTCTGTTCTTTTCTCTATGTCTGTCTCTGTCCCCTTTCTGTCTCTGTCTCTGTTCCTGCCTCTGTCTCTGTCTTTGTCCCCTTTCTGTCTCTGTCCCTGTTCCTGTCCCTGCCTCTGTCATTGTCTCTGTTCCTGCCTCTGTCTCTGTTCCTGTCCCTGTCTTTGTCTGTGTCCCCGTCCCTGTCTCTGCTCTGTCTCTAACTCTGTGCCTCTCCCTGTCTTTGTCCCTGTCTCTGTTCATGTCTCTGTCTCTGTCCCTACCTCTGTGTCTGTCTTTGTGCCTTTCCTTGTTTCTGTCCCTGTCCCTGTGTCTGTCCCTGTCTCTATATCTATCCTTGTCCCTTTGTCTTTGTCTCTGTACCTCTCCCTGTCTCTGTCCCTGTCCTCTTTATCTCCATCTGTTTCACAAGTTGAGCACCCTCTACTTTGCCATAATCCTCTGCATCCTTCCACAGCAGGCGAGGGCAGCAGCTCCTTGCTCTCAGAACTCCCTTGGTTTGCCTTCACCCGAGGCCATAGTCAGTGCAGATGATAGGATTTCTGAGGCAGCTGCTTTTGCCTAACCACTGTGCTTTCCTAGAGACACTGATACACTAACAAGGCTTGAGTTCAAAGTTAATTAGATAGTCATCCTGACTGGTTTTGTGTGTCAACTTGACACAAGCTGGAGTTATCACAGAGAAAGGAGCCTAATGCCTCCATGAAATCCAGCTGTAAGGCATTTTCTCACTTAGTGATCAAGGGTGGGAGGGCCCCTTGTGGGTGGTGCCATCCCTGGGCTGGTAGTCCTGGATTCTATAAGAAAGCAAGCTGAGCAAGCCAGGGGAAGCAAGCCAGGGGAAGCAAGCCAGTAAGTAACAGCCCCCCATGGCCTCTGCATCACATCAACTCCTGCTTCCTGACCTGCTTGAGTTCCAGTCCTGACTTCCTTTGCTGATGAACAGCAAGCAGTGTGGAAGTATAAGCTGAATAAACCCTTTCCTCCCCAACTTGCTTCTTGGTCATGATGTTTGTGCAGGAATAGAAACCCTGACTAAGACAATAGCTCTCTGTGTTTGGATACATTCCTTATGGTGAGCCCTGAATTTCAGGTTAAACTCTAACCGGGAACACAGGGTACAGTGGGTTTTCTGATAGGAGAATTTAATCCAGATAATTGTTCACAAAATGCTGGGATATTTGAGGAGCAAAGGAAGAAACGGAATATCAAAGAAGTAAGTAGAAGTAGCACCCTGACAATTCTGCTGACCCCTTTCCCCGGTACAAGCCCGTACCTAGGTCATGGTCCTGGAGTTGCCACAGAGCACTGTCTACATGGCTGATGAATTCGTTTCACGGCTATTGGGGCATGTTAAGAGCATCACGACCCCTCTGTTCGTCTGTCACCTCCAGATGTCCTGTGGTCAGGTGCTAGCCCAGGTGGGTTTGCATGCTCCCAGAAGACCCAGTGTCTGTGCTTGCAAGACTCAGCTTGCGAGCAAGGAAGAAGGGATGGAGGAGATTTTGTCCCCGAGGAATGTAGGCTTTCTAAGGCGGCTGAGTGACGAGATGAGTCATACATTCTTTTCTGAGGAAGACATGGTTTCATCCTAAAGAGACTTCCAGAAGAGGAGTCTCATCCCTCCTGTCCCTTTCATCTTTGCTTCAGGCAAAGGCAGTTGCTCTCCGGTTGTGTGGAAGTACGGGATGACAGCTGACACTGTATCAAGATAGTGTCTCTATCCCATGTCACTTCCAATGCTGGGTCTAAATATAGGCCCTATCGTAGTATTCTGAGAAAAGAAAGTTGATTCTGCTTCCTGGTTGCTGAGGGTGGTGAGTGGAATCCCATAATTGGTCGAAGCAAGGGCCGTGCATCACAGTTATATTAGGTCTTCCCGGAGCGTCAAAGTGGGAGAGAAATCTTTGCTGTTTATTTTGCTGTCACTATGTCTACAGCTACAATGTCAGCTTTGAGGAATACAGTCAAGAATAATCTCTCTAACTCAGGAGTTTGGTACTAGAAGCTGATTTTTTTAAATTGTTTAAAATAGAACAGTCGTTTACTTGCACCGGAAGGTGCAGAGTTTAACTTCATAACTCTGGGTTTTAAAAGAAGAAAATGTGCACATATGTAATTTAGGAAACACCCCAATCAATACATGGAGGATTTCTATCATTCTAGGAAGCTCTCCCACCTCATTTCCTAGTCAAACCCATACAACTCCTCCACCAGAGGCACCCTGTTTTGGTTCCTATCACCATAGTTTTGTTTTATATTCTTTCTTTCTGTCTGTCTGTCTGTCTGTCTCTCTTTGTGTAAGTGACATATGAATGGAAGAATGCGAGATGCACTCTCTTATATCTATCATCTGTCAATCAGTTTATAGTCTCATCCCGAGACTTGCCCATCTTGTGTGTGGGATAGTTTGCTTTTTATGGCTGGAAGTGTTTTTTTGGATTCAGACACCAGAGACTGTTTACCCATCATGCTATTGGAGGACATTTGGCTTGTGTCTGGCTTTGTCTGTGGTGCACGTGGCTTCTGGAATGATCCTATTCAAGTCTTTTAGGATACATTTTTACTTCTCTTCATAGATGGCAAAGCATGGCCCAGCTATGCCAAGAGGTGGGTATATATTTAACTTCATATGATAATGCCAGATTCATCCAAGGTGACTGTAGTATTTTATATGCCCGTCAGCATAACTGCTAGAGAAGAAGAAAGAAGCTTACCTGTGGGTATGGATCTGAAAGGAACCTCTGGAAGAGTACAGTGGAGAGAAATGAGTACTCAGAAAGAGCCCAGTGTGCCCACAGCAGGAGTTCTCTGCCACAGATGCTGTGACAGTTTGGATGAGAATGGTCCTCATAGGCTCACATGTGGACAGATACTTACTCCCCAGCTGGTAGAGATGTTTGGGAAGGATTAGGAGGTGTGGCTTATTAGAGGAGGGATCACTGAGGGTGGGCGTTGAGGTTTCTAAAGATTTTATTTACCATTCCTAGCATGCTCCAGCTTGGGGTTTGAGATGTGAGCTCTCAACTGTTCTTGGCACCATGCCTCAGTTCTACCACCATGGACTGCAACCTTCTGGAACTACAATCCCAATTAAATGCTTTCTTTTATAAGTTGCCTTGGTTATGATGTTTTAAATCACAGCAATTAGAAAAGTAACTAAGACAGACATTGAAACCGTATACAGTAGAGCAAAAAACAAACCAAAGATACAGGGTTTCCTGTCCTCCTGCCCCCAGGCTTTTTCATCTGGGAGAAAACATTGGTGAATCTGCGTGCCCCAGGATGAACTGAAAGTTGATCACCCACAGGAAGAATACCACTTTACTCCTTTTGGAAGTGCACCAGTTCTCAATCAGAAAAATATCCCAGAGACAGAGAGTAAGGTGTTCCAAATAGTCCATATCTCAGGAATGAAACCACTACCAAATATTCCAGGAAAGGGGACTAAAAGTCAAGGCCTAACACTGAAGAACAGAGCTGAATGGGAAGGTAGAACAGAAAGAGAGGAAGATGGGGAGTGGGGAGAAAGGGGAGAATATATATAGAGAGGATTTTAACATGTGCAAGGGATATCTTCAAGAGGGATGTGAGAAGCCCCACCCCTGGTTGAGGAGCTTTGGCAGCTGATGGTTGATGAGAGAGGAAGTCAGTTTTTTCCCAGGGCTGTGACCCCTGACAGGTTATCAGTGCCCCTGTAGAGGATCTTACACACATGCACATAGA
>JADRCD010182391.1:0-11311 GCA_019843815.1 Montemys delectorum
ACACACACACACACACGAAGAGGGAAAGACGTTTGCCTCGGTTTTAACACAGCAACTGTGGCTGTGGCTGAGGGTGGAGCTCTTTCGAAACAGCCATCCTCCTCTGTCTGTATCCAGCCAGATAAAGAAACGATGTCACTCCCCAGGAATGCTTTATTTCCTAACAACGTTCAGATAATGCCTCCTACTGGTGGTTGCTGACACTTGAGGGTAGCACAAAACACTGAAAAGTAAACGCAGGTTCCTTTTAATAATCTTTGCACGTGCTTTTGATTGCAAATCGAAAATTCTCATACAAATTACAGTATAGAAATTTTCCAGTGGGAGGCTCAGCGCGTCCAGAAATGTGTTTCAGCTGCTGACTGGTAGCCAAAGCCAATCTCCAGACCAGTGTTTCATGACAGGTTTCTTCTCTTGCTCTGTGTCCTAAGATTTAGTAGACAGGGGTTCTGGCTTCTTAAAAGGGCTTTCTTCATTAGAGATTTGAAACATATGGGGTGGAGTTATTAGAGTTTATAGAGGAAGTCTAATAACTACAGGGGCTTTTAGACAAAAGGAGACATTCTCATTTCTCTTCATGTAACTTCTTGATTCACATCATGATAGGTTTTGTTTTTCTTTTTCTTTTTGGTGGTGGGGGGTGCGGCGTCACAAAGAAAATCCTTCTAAAACAGATGTCAAACCTGCATTAGGATACCTTCAGGGCTCCAAACCACCCACCACTTGGTCATATGGACCATCACTGAACCTCGGCATGGTGTCTCATACCAGAACATTTTCCCGTCTAAAGGGCCCCTGCCCCTTTGACACCCTACTTTGTTCACTTAGCAAATGCTAGCTGACTCCAGGTTGTTGTTTTCTAGGACTGAACATGGAGTCACATGTAGATTAGAAACTCACTCAGAAGTTTGATTTGCAGGTAACTACTGGATTTGCACCATGGTAGGGCTGTGTGAGATAGGCAGTCCTCCTGTCTGATCAATCAACCAATGAGCACAGGAATGAACATTTTTGTACTTCACATTATAAGTAATTTAAGAAAATTGCTTCCATTTCTCTCCTACACTGCTCTTAATTTGAACATTAAGTTAATTAAAACCTTTGAATGACGGCAGCACATCCAATTGTCAGATTTCCATGGATAAGCTTGAGAAACCTGGCCTTGGTGTTTTGTGAAAGGATTTGTGCCTTGGATTAGGAGCCAAGCAGCTAAAAGGCTACAGTCTTCGCCGTTGTTCTTACTTCCCTAAAGAGCAGAGTATACATTTGTGAGAGTTAGGGTTTAAAAGAAGTAGAGAGGCCAGTGAGATGGATGGCTGTACGGGGTAAAGGTGCCTTTCACTAAGCCTGACCATCTGAGTTCTAGCCTCAAAACCTGCACAGTCCAAGAGGAGACCTCTGACCATGTGCCATCCACGTAGACATACACAAGCTAGCAAGCAAACAGACATGAAAGAATGTTTCAAAACGAAGGGAGCTCTAAGATGCTTAAGCACAGCTTGAAAACAAAGGCAGAAGAAGAAAAAGGAGAGTGAAGGAGGCTAAGGTCTCTTCTGATTCTAGGTTGTAGGGTTCTTTGAGCCCTGTACCACAGCAGCCATTTTGAAAACTCAATTATCACACATTTACGTTGTCCCCACCACTTTCCCTTGCTCCTCCTCAAAGAGTTGACATCTACAGTATGATTATGATAATTTTGTGTGTCCAAAAACATGTTCTTGGGCTTAATCTGCCTGAACCATACTCTCCTTAGATCAGTGATCCCTTGTTGTGGAACATGTGCCCAGGATCACTTCTAACTCTGAATTTTATGTTTTACTATGATCAGTGTGGTATATTTCATACTGCTGTGTTGACGATTAATGATCTTTTTGGTTCTCAACATCCTAAAGCCTATGTGTTTTCTACGAGGGTTATTGGAAATAATTTTGTTTGTCTGTTTGGATTGGTTTAGTTTGGTTTGGTTTGGTTTGGTTTGGTTTGGTTTTTGAGACAGGATTCCTCTGTGTAACAGACATGACTATCCTGGAACTCTGTAGACCAGGCTGGCCTTGAAGTCACAGAAATCTACCTGCCTTTGCCTCCCAAGGGTTGAGATGTGCTAGCATGCCTGGCTAGAAATAATATATTTTACAAACCGTATTGTTCCACAAAACTCAGCACTTTAGGATAGTCTATAAAAGTAAAAAATAATTTAAAAGTTGCACATGGCATAAGGCCAGTAAACTGCAAAGATAACTGTGAGCCCAGACATCCTGACTGCACACTCAGCTTGGCAAGCTTGACGCTGCTGTGATGCCTGGCTTAGGCTATTGGCTCGTCTGAATAATCTTCTGTTGAGACTAAGTGCTATAATTTTCTTTCTGTTTATCAGGTTGCTTTCAAGATGTACTTGGGAATTACACCAAGTGTGAACTGCCACAATTCAAGCAGAAATGAATTTTCCCTGATTCTACACAAGAATCCTCTGGCAGAGTTTGTAGAAGAGCTGCCTGCTGGGCGATCTGCGCTGTGCTACTGCAACTTACTCTGTGGGATCCTCAGAGGCGCCCTGGAGATGGTAAAGCATGTGTTTCATCTTGTCTTGCATGTTAGCCATCCAGAGCTGTCCTCAATATGTAACAACTTCAAATGAATGCACACTCTCTAAAGATGGGGAATCCTAGACCAAGTGAGGCCTGTTACTACACGCCTGTGACCTCAGTGACTTGGGAGGTAAGGTAGGAGGGTCAAGTCTGTGCTATAGAAATCAAATCCAGACTCATCCTAGGAACTTCAGTAAGATCCTATATTAAATTTTTAAAAATGAAATGGAACACTGAGGAGTTTGCCAAAGAAAAAGAAAAGCAATCTGGGAGATGGCGCGGTACGTGTCATTTAGCTGGCCCTGACTCCAGTCTTTAGAACACAATTATGCAAGGGCAGAGCTGATTCCTGCAAGTTGTCTTGTAACTTTCATTTGTACTGCACATGTAATTCAGATGTAAACATGCACACACTGAATTAATTAATTAAAAAAAAACTGAATTCCAGGAGTGAGGAGTACCTCAGGTAGCTGTGGCTGACGGTCTCTGGAACCTCATTTACTTGCAGCCCTTTAGACGTGCTGATGTTAGAGGAACGATTCACATCTCCACTCTGCCGTAGTGCCTTGCAGGCCACTGTGCAGAGTCTGCATAATGTTTCTTACCACATAGACCTCTTTGTAGATCTAATCACAGCATGGCAGTCTGAGCTGCCAACCTTGATGCTGTGTGGGAGAATAGTGAGGGACATGTATTACAAGAGATACAGGTCCATGCAGGTCATTTCTGAGGCTGACTTCCATAGCTGAGTTATTCATTGGGTTAGCTGAGACAGTTATTAACATCTGTAAAATGTCAGGCTCTAAGCTTGCAAAGATGGATGAGAACACACAACCTTTTGCTGTCCATAGAGAATCTCCTGTCTAGTTCAAGAAGTCATGTGCAAAGAAGTGTGATAAAAGGCTAGGACAGGGGTTGGGGGATTCTAAAGTAAGAGAGAATCTATACAGTCATGAATGAAACTCTGAACTCTTTTTGAAGGAACAGTGGTAGTTAGGTGAAGGTCTTGGTAAGAAGAACAGGATAAAGGATCAGATTATTCAAAGACTTCTCAAAAATGAAAGAACCAGATTGCGATGGGAAAGTCTTAAATTCTTTAATGATAAAAGAAGGGATTCACATGAGAAGCCTAGAAATCCAGTCTTCTATATTGAAAATATCAGAGTCGATACAGATTCATAACCAAGGAAAGGCAATTTGAAATTTGTGTTCTAGAAATCACTTTCTCTTGTCAGTCAGAGGAGGGTACACATGGAAGGGAGAATGGTGAGAGAGTGAGGGGAATGCGTGACACTGGGGATCTTGAGTGGAATCAGAAGAAATCCCTGACAGTAGTAATCAAGAGGCGACACACTGAGACAGTATGTGTCAGGGTAGAACAAAACAGACTCAGGTGTCAGCTGGCTGAAAAGGTCAAAGTGGAAACAAGAAAGACTGCAAAAATAACCTTCAGGTTTCTGAACAGCCCTCAGGGTAAAGTTACACCATTAACCAGTAAAACAGAGCGCAGAGGGTCGGTGTGGGTAAGGGGGAGAGCGCAGTGGGTCGGCGTGGGTAAGGGGGAGAGTGCAGAGGGTCGGTGTGGGTAAGGGGGGGAGCGCAGAGGGTCGGAGTGGGTAAGGGGAGAGCGCAGATCTGAATCCAATAGTATTGACTACAGGTGTTCCCTGCAATGCCTTGCTCAAGTAGTTTTTATGTGACTGCAGAACAGTACTGAAGAGACATCAGTACAGACAAATATTTAAGGAGAATCTGTATAGCAGGAAGTAAAGAGAGCATGAATAGAACTCTAGGAAATGGCACAATAGTGTGAAGTTAAACAGAGCACTCAAAGACTATGAAGATAGATAAATAAATAAATATATAAATAAATAAATAAGATAAGGAATAAAGATTAAAAGTTCTCAGAAATAGGAAAATGCTAGAGAGCTCTAGTGTCACAGAAGCCGGGAAGTAGAATATTCCAAGATCAACAAGACCAACTCGAGCCGTTAACAGCACTTGCCAAGGCCTTGGAGAGGACCTTGGTGGAGGGTGTGCTGAAGAAAAGAGGAGGAAAAAAAGAATCTCTCAGACTGGTAAGGTGGTGGCAGCCGGTGCAGAGGCCACAGCCAACACTCTTGGGTTTTTGTGTTTTGTTTTGTTTTGTTTTGTTTTGTTTGGGGGGATTGTTGTTGTTGTTGTTGTTGCTTTAGGATCTTCTCTCTTAGGATGGTAAGACTAGTTCCTAACCATTCTAGATCTGTGTTGTTGACCTACTACATAAAGATCCATACATGTAATTTTATTTGTAGAAATTAAGGGATTATGTAACTGATACCCCCAAAGTATAAGACAATAGAGATAATAAATCTCGTGTGTTTTCTTTGAGGATCCTCCATAACATACCCAAAACGGTGTTAAATTTGATCTGCATCAGTAGACAGTAAGAAAAAGAAAGAGAAGAATTCTAGGACGTTACACTGAAAGGGGTAGCCATTCATCTAAAACAAAAAATAGCATAAAGAAGTGTCCAGCCTTCGTGGGTAACTGTTACCCTTGCATGCTGACCACAAATGTCAAACATCATGTGATATCACATGTCCAGTGAACTTCAGCATGGTCTTTGTGTTTCTTTAATGGATTTTCTGTTATATTTTCTAGGATATAAAAACTGGATGGGAGAAAAATCAGATATTAAGTATAGGCCTTGTATTTTGTAGAATCCATTCATTTTTATTGAATGGTGGGTGACAAAGCTTTACACTCTCTGTGAACCAGATAATCTGACAATTAGAGGCCTGTGGTTTAGAAAATCCAGCCTTATTGCCTAGTAGTTCTTTATCTGGAATGAGTGTGTCATGTAAGATTCAATAATATTAATTAATTGCCTGCTAGACCCAAGAGTTTTTCTCTTACTACTTTCTTCTACTGGCTACCCTCACTCGTTTATCTTCTTTATCCCAATGTCTAAAAATAACTCTGATCAGATGCTCTGTTGAAAATGGGTCAGCAATATCATGCTGCTCTTACACAAACACATTTTAATGAATAGCGAAGCCCTTGGGCTTACTTCATTGCCTTGGAAATGGGAAATGCTTTCAAGTTTAAAAGAAAGCCTAGCCATCAAATATTCATGTCTGTAACTCAATATCTAATTTTATATTTATGATGTATTTAGTCAGTATTTTTCAAAACTCTCAAAGCCATAAGCAATTGCTAAATGTTGTTAGAATAAGCGATTATATTGTTTAGCTAATGACAAAATGTTTTATGGTAAATCAGCTTGAGAGGAATCCTATAAGGACCCACTTCTCTGAAGTTTCGCTTGGCCAGCTACCCAGAATGAGGTTTATCCGTGAGTCAGGAACTTGCGTTCTTCCTGAGCTGGGTGGACAAGTCTGAGCCACCCCTGGACTCCTTTATTCTTCTTTCAGTGCCCACACCACGTTGATGACATTTGGCCAGGCACATCTCTTTGATGACATTTGGCCAGGCACATCTCTGGATGGAGAGTATAATCCAAGGTTCTTTATTCATAACACAAATGTTTCTTATCAAAATAGAAAGATGGAAAAAATAAAGTGTAAAAAATTGTTTTTCAAATAACACAGCCTGATTTTTTTCCTTTTTCTTTCCTAGGTTCATTTGGCTGCTGATGTTACATTCTTGCAAGACAGACTAAAAGGCGACAGTGTGACAGAAATTGGAATAACATTTCTGAAAAGGCTGGACGAGAAAAAATGTAGACGGAAAAAATGAAAACTAGTGTGCAGAGAGCCACTGGTGGTTGGCTGTCCAGTGAGTATTAGCTAAACATACAGCCACTGAAGTTTCGCATTGCCTGATAGCATGGGCTTTGACAGGCTTATCAATCTTGCTGTGTATCATACATTTTTAGCAATTTCTGATACAAGTAACTTCTTATAATACAGTAACCATGAATTCCACCCACATAGTTAACACATCTTCAGCCAGTCTATCCATTCAATTACTTGGGACAATAAAAAAAGAAAGAGACACCATCTATAGTAGCAGTTAGGGCCTTGGCTCTTTTCAATTAGAAATAAAAATGGGTTAAATGACACAGCATTAGGGAGAGACAGACTCTAGAGATGGTATATAACAGATATATTTGCAACATCTCCATAGGCTTTACTAATTATGAATGTGATCTTCTCACTTATTGTATTGTTGGGGTATGTTGTGTGAAGGTGTGTCTCTGTTTATTCAGTTGTTAATTCTGTACTGGCAGAGAGCTAGATGCTGACAGGATTCTGGTATTGTCATTTCTATGGCCCATTTCCAGGTTTCCTATTTTGTAAATATTTGTTCTTCCTCATTTGCCTAAAGCAATCTAGAATGTATCAGTGCTTGTCTTACTCCCGATTAGCTATAATAAATATCTGGCAGCCAATAGCTGGGCCCGAGATAGAGGGTGGAACTTCAGAAAGGGGAATGCTGGGAGAAGATATGAGACAGAGAGATTCAGCCAATTGACTGAGGCGAAGAAGCCAGACCAGTGAGGAGCAGAGAGCTTCCTGCCATGTGGCATGTGGTAGGGTCATTAATAAGGTTACACTTAGAGTAGGAAGGAGACTATCCTAGCTAAAAGGCCTAAACTATAAGAAAATAAAAAGCCTCTGTGCCGCTATTTCTATCACTGCAGGCCCATGAAAGTCCTGCTGTAGCTTATGACTTCAACTACTCTCTGGTTATAACAGAGAGCCCAGTTATCTATCTGGATACCAATTCTAAAGCATTAAAAAGTATACTTAATTTTAATTCATTTAACTTTAAACTTTAGTTTCTTTAATTTGGAGATGGCTAATGTCAACCAAATATCATTAGTGCTCATGATATTTGGCTGGTGGAACCCTTGGAGATCAAATTCAAGGGTCTTGCACTTGAACCAGCATGTCCTAGCTCTCTAGAATACGTTCTGGGTCCTGTGGGGTGCCACTGGGTCCTGTGGGGTGCCCCTGGGCCCTGTGGGGTGCCCCTGGGTCCTGTGGGGTGCCCCTGGGTCCTGTGGGGTGCCCCTGTTAGACACTGCCTTCTCTGCTGTCTTGCCAATAGCCATCAAGTCCCCACCCTGACAGCAGTGTTGCCTGATGTTCCCAGGGGCACTGCATATAGAACCGGTGAAGAGTACCACCCCTAGACTTCTACCTCATCATCCCGAATTGAAAGCACTATCTTGGTACGGAGTTTATAATATTGAAGGTGACCCATACACTTACAGAACGGCTTTCTTGTGTTTACTGTGTTTTTTTCTGAAGACAGTTGGACTCTTGAAAGCCACGAATACAGTTTCGAATACTCCTTCTTCTCCTGCTTCATCTTTTTCTTTCCTCTTTAATGAGCTGTTGTGTTACCCAGTCTGGCACTGAAGTCCTGATCCTCCTGTGTCTATTTTACAAGTAATGGGATTTCAAGAATGTAACATTACACTTCAGCTAATTTAAAATTTTCAGTGCCCACATTAAATAAGTGTAAAGAAATCAGTGCTATTTATTTTAATAATAAATTCCATTTATATTTGTTATCTCAGATAGTAAGTTTTACCAGGAACATTTTACATTCCTTTCTGATATAGTCTTTGAAATCTACTGTATTTAACACAGCTCAGTTCAGTGATCAATAGGCTTTAAAGCATATAACTTGATAATATAATATAATATAATATAATATACAATTATATTGTAAAATAATACATTTATAATTAGTGGGGTATAATGGTTTCGGTGTTTAAAATCTGAATCTACTCAGCTACATTGAAACAAATGCCATAATAGTTACACAGGAAGTGTTTACTAATGGTGTGTGTCTTGCAGTTGCTGCCACGGGCTGCACAAATTCAAAGTTGAATATTCAGTGAGTCTCTTTCCACTGATCTGGAAAGCCAGCAAACAACAGAGTAGTCCATGCCAAGTTGTCCTCACTACCACTGAGGTGACCCGGAGAAGCAGTAAATGACAGCGGCACCAGTATCCAGTTTCTCAGAGCATGTTTTCACCCTTGTGGGAAGTTCCGTCTTTTTTTGGGAAAGGGCAACAGGAAGTTATTTGGTACAGCAACAGGGTTTTGTTATATTTCCATTTCACAAAACAACAACAACAACAACAACAAACAAACCTTCAGCCTAGCCCACAAACGTTTATAAAAATAGATTCTTAATGGAGGAAAAAAGAAATAAAAAGGAAAAGATATTCCTGTTTGTAGGTATGGTAGAGGAAAAAGTTTATTATAGACATATGGGAGAGCAAAACCAGAGGCAGGGCCATCTGGGAGAGCATAGAGTGGGCATGACTCAGCCGTCTGGGAGAGCATAGAGTGGGCATGACTCTGAGCCATGTGAAGAAAGGAGGGAGGAGGAGGGGAAGGAGAGAGAGAGAGGAACCAGGTTCAACAGCCAGGAGGCCTAAAAGAGTAGATGAGAGGGCCCATGTAATCAAAATGGTTGGATATAGGGGAAGCAGCATGGACTCTGGTCGGGAGTACTTTAGGGTAGAGTGTGAAGTACAGGAAGGCCCTGTACCACGTAGGGACTGAGAGAACCTGGCCGCTAAGTTGAATTACTGTTAAATAAGCATCACAGTCATTTTTCTCCAAATTTGAAACCTAACAGTTACCATCTTTGCAAAGCCAGAGGCATAGACAAGTTTGAGGTGGATGCTATTCAGACGACCCCAGGCTGCTTACACTTGAGGCTCTAATTTCTTGTCTTCTTGAGTTTCCTGCTGTAGCTACTGGAAGTCAGGACCCCATCCGCAGTTGGTCTGTTGGGAATGAGTGAAAAATTCCCTGTTGACTTGACTACCAAGGGTCAAATAGAAGTGAGGAAAAACATGTGGATAAAATGGAAAATAATGAAGCTTTTGTAATCAAAGAGAGTGGCTCACCAAATATCTGCTATTTTTTTATGAACACCAACAACAAAATCTGTTAAATATTTACTAATAGACTAATGTTGAGTATAGCTATTATTCACTGTTGGGGGGAATCCTGGGTATTTCCTCACCCAGCTGTGGAACCTTCTTAGCACCTTCTCAATAATTCTGAAGGAACCAGTGATTGAGTCATTTTCCCTGCCATGACAGCAAGAGACCTTCTGAGGACATTTAAGGAGACAAATTTACTTACCTTGCATGTATGCTTCTGTTCTTGTGTGTCTCTGCATGTGATATACAGTTTATTTGTGTGTGTGTGTGTGTGCACACACGCACATGTGTACAAGCCTGATATTGATATCTGGACTCCTCCCTGGTCATTTCCCACCTTATTCATTGAAGTGGAGACTCTCAACTCAACCAGAGCTTGAGGATGCTAGTCTATCTAGCCAGCTTGTTCTGCCTCTGCTTTCTGAGTGTTGGAATCACAGGCAGGCCTCCGTCCCTAGCCAGTAGTTAGGTGGGTTCTAGGGATTCAAACTTTTGTTTTCCTGCTAATACAGCAAATACTTTATGCACTGAAACACTTCCCTAGCTCCCATATTTTGTTTTTAAAAAATCTGCCTAGTTGCTGCAGCTCCTCTGTCTATAAACTTTCCAATGTTAGCTGAACGTGATCAATAGTCAACCAAGAGTATCTACAGAAAAAACCCAGTACACATTCAATACAACTATGTGTGATCTGAGGAGAAACTCAGTTTTCATGCAATCAACATGTATCACCTTATTATTGAAAACAAAGCCACAGCCACAACAGTCAGAAACAAAATTTTATTTTACAAATATTTGAATATAAAAAGTGTTCTGTCATGGGTAGCGTGCACCAGCCAGCTGGGCTGCTCTGCATGTGGAATCCACATGAGAGAGAGAGAAAGAGAAGAGAGAGGGAGAGAGAGAAAGAGAGAGAGAGAGTCCAAACCAAGTAAAATGTTCCAAGGCCTTCCCTAAAAAAGTTAAGAAACAGATGCCATGGGACAGTTT
Source organism: Montemys delectorum (assembly GCA_019843815.1). NCBI lineage: Eukaryota > Metazoa > Chordata > Mammalia > Rodentia > Muridae > Montemys > Montemys delectorum. Next base: position 10,499 of record JADRCD010182391.1, read on the forward strand.
CTTGTTTTCCCTAACACTCAGCCCTGCCTTTTCTCATTAAATTCACCACTACTTAGGAGGCAGGGAGGGAAGAGTGGCTCTCAAAAAGCTAAGGTTCCAGTCAGACATGTAGACGGGGTCCTAGGACCATGAAGTGAAGTTCCCAAAGGCAGTCATCAGAGGTGCTTGTCACCACAGAAGACTTAAAAGATTTTGACTAGAAAGAAAAGATATTGAAGTGGGTAATGCGAAGGTTTTTACATGTGGCTATATTGATTAAGCTAGCATCTTTGTTAGCATCACTGATTGCCTGCCCCTATAGATAGGCGGGACCACAGATCTATTACCATGGGCAACGGGCCCCATATTCCCAAAATCCCTAGGGCTTCCCAACTTCACCTGGGCAGTACATACGTCACCACTTGTATAAAAGGGAGAAGCATTCCTTTCTCTCTCTCTTTCCCCCTTCTCTCTTTCCGCGCCACCTTCCCCCACGCTCTCTCCCAATTAAACCTTCTTCACGTGGTATTGTTTGGACCTGGTGTGCGGTGTTTACAACGCGGTCGCCTCTCTTTTATTACCAATCTTCATCAATAGACTGGATGGGAGCTGAACCAATAACACACTAGCCTTTTCAGAGGGTGATTCCTTTCCAAACCATACAATGGTATTGTCCCAAAGTTGTAAATAGGAAAGAAAGAGAGGGGGAGGAGAGGGAAGGAAAGAGAAGAAAAGAGAAGAGAAGAAGAGAGAAGAGGCGAGATGAGAAGAGATGAAAAGAAAAAGAAAGGAAAAGGAAAAGGAAAAGGAAAAGGAAAAGGAAAAGGAAAAGGA
>JADRCD010182391.1:11321-35820 GCA_019843815.1 Montemys delectorum
AAGGAAAAGGAAAAGGAAAAGGAAAAGGAAAAGGAAAAGGAAAAGGACCCCCAGAGAAATGTGTACAAAAACCTGGAGCCAAGAAGTAAAACAGCCTAAAGAAAATTTATTAGTGGTTTATGTAGCCATGCTCAGGGCAGGGTGTGGGGCCTTGTACTTGTTAGGCAAGAGTGCTACTACTGTGCTGCATCCCCAGCCAACACAGTGACAACTGTTACAAGATACTTCAAAACTGAAAGAGAGGCAGAGACAAGAGGATATCTGAGTTCCAGGACAGGCAGGACTAGATAGATAGATGATAGATAGATAGATAGATAGATAGATAGATAGATAGATAGATAGATGATAGATAGATAGACAGATGATAGATAGATAGATGATAGATAGACAGATGATAGATGATAGATAGACAGATGATAGATAGATAGATAGATAGATAGATAGATAGATAGATAGATAGATGATAGATAAACAAAACTAAAAGAATATCCTTATCCTAAATTGTCAGCAGACACCTCCCAAGCTGCAGCTATGACTAAGCTGTGACTATCTATGGCTGCCTAGGTCATTTTGCATTTCAATTAGAAAGAACTCCAGCTCAAAATAACCTTCTTTCTAACCCAACCAACAGGTGAAAATTACCTTAGAAGTTTCTCTAAAGATCTGTTATGTAGGGCCCCTCAGGAATTACTCATTTTGAATCAAAATGAATGGTTGAGGGACAAGGTCCCCAATTGGGCTGCTGTGGTGTAGACATCTCCAGAGGCAATTTTTTACTAAGACTGCAAATTCTCTGGACTTAGGCTATGTCTGTTCATGCCTCACTCAGCTATCTCCTACCAAAGATTTGTCCTCTACAGTCTAAAGTTGAACATATTTATCATGGTTGACCCAAGTTTTGATGATGATATTTCTGGTTCCTAACTTTGCAGGCAAAAATATTTGTCACAAATTTGGCTTGGAGATAGGTGGAGGGACCACATAATTGGAAACTTCTTCCCAGGTCTGTGATAGTAAGCTCTATATAGAGAAAGCTATAAAGATAATGGTTTAGAATGAAAAATGATATTGGGATTATATAAAGCATCTTGCTTTTTAATTGCTAAGATTGTTACGATGCATGAAAATTCTGCACATAGTCACTACTTAATTTGGTCACTATCACTAGGGCAATGGCTCTCTAGTCCCAGGCTTTCTGAAAACTGGCCTCCATCTTGTTAACTATGTCTGCAGGTTGGCTAATAGTCTGCTGGCTTTGTTTACTTGTTTGTTTCTCAAAGACAAGGTCTCACTATATAACTCTGTAACTCACTCAGCGATCAATCAGCCTGCCTCTGCCTCCTAAGTGCTGGGATTAAATACGTGATACACTATGCCCAATTTGTGCTTTGTTAAGATATGTTGCACAGAAATGTATTAAATAATTTTGGAAAACTAAGACATTTGTACTTTTCTTCACAGGAGAGTGAATAAATTATAAAGAAATGGCAAAAATATGAATGTATGCACATGACTATCCATTTGTATTAACTAAAAATAAAAGCAGACAAATGTTTATCAGTATATTACAAAGGTACAAAATATAGTATTATACTACTATTAAAATAATGAATAATATCTAATTTACTGCATGATGTGATCATTTTTATGTTAAGTAACTAAACAAGGTAGCTAAAGTGTACATTATAAACATGGAAGATTTTACTCTTAGAGGGGCCGGGGTGACACCCAAAGGCGGAGACTAATGGAGGGAGGTGCCAGGTATCAGCCACACTCACATGTATGGAATCCAAGCACATATATTTCCTCACACATGCAGACACCACACACATGCACACAAAAGAAACGACCAGTAACTACTTTTCATGAGAATGTAATGATATTGGGTCTTGTTAGCCTTTGGTAAGAATGTAAACGGTACATCTGTTGTAGTACACAGCAGCAGTAGAGCCGCCTTACTAGCCACCTTTTTCATTTCTGGTTAAATATAAAAAACAGTTGAAAGTAGTCTTGAAATGATCTCTGTGCACCCATGTTCCTAGTAGTATTGTTTGTAATAGCCAAAATGTGAAGTCAGTCCAAATGACCATCAGGGATGAGGTTAAAGGTGAATATTTTAATGAATATATATATACATACACGTTTATATATACTTATATATAAATATGTGACCCTCCTACAGCTGAGGGCTGGTTCTTTCAGACCTTGCCTTGCCACAAATAGCCACGCCTTTCTCTAAGCTCCTGCAAATAGCCACACCTCTCTCCAAGTTCCTGTTACACCAGAAGTCCCGCCTCCAGAGACTGAAGATGAAGATGCTGAATGGGCCATGAGTTGCTGATGGACAGGGGGGGGGGGGCGTTTTTCTCTACCTACCTGCTCTTAACAAAGAGAGTTCAATAATGATGGAGGACTGAAAGCACATCATGCCTCAGTCTCATTTTTTAACCCCTTCCTGCATTCTGGTTCCCTTAATTTTTCACAGGCTCTAACTCCCATTCCAGAAGACCTGCTCATGTGTGGCTGCAGGCAGCCACTTAAATATATACACATATATACATATATATATAATATATATATACATACATACATACATACATACATACATACATATGGGCTTATCTACAAGGAACTTTTGCTCAACATGAAGGAAAGGGCATTCTGGCACATGTTAGCACATGGATGAACCCTGAGCACTGTGAAAGAACTTACTCTTACTGAAATACATTCTTAAAGGTGGTGAAGAGTATAAATATTATGTTATAGAAATTTTACCACCACAATGTAAAAATTTAAAAGTAATGTGTTGGTTTAAGGAGTGTTCTGGGCTTTTAATATATAGACTTTCTATGAATCGCCATGCTGATACCTTTATGGCGTGTGTGGGAATGAAATGCTGTGTTGGGATATGGGACAATTGCTGTTTCTCAGGCTCGGTGATGGGGGCGTGACCCTTGGTGTCTTTCCCTGTGAGTATATACCGTGTGAGCGCACATATGCATACACTCACACATGAAATGGTACTGAAGACATGCTTAGAGAGCGTCTCGTAGCAATGGAAGCAGTGTCGCCACAGATAGGACAGACAATGCGCGGAAGCTTGCTGAAGCTGGCATGTAGGCACAGGACGTCATTATATGTGGGGGTTGCATTTTTTGTTATCCTTATCACTATTATCATTATCATTATGATCACTGCTCTTGTTTATTCTTGAATCTTTACTTTAAAAGCCCTTGTTGAAAAATACTAAATAATATCTAGACATTCTAACAATGTTATATCTATGTTTATGGTGGGTTAATTACAGTGTTCTATTTTGTTATGTGTCTATATAATAATCACCAAGTTTTTAAAAAAAATATATCCCCCATACCTGGCTTATCTGACAGTATCGGCAGCTTCTCCATCATTCCTCCATTGTCCGCAGGGTTGTATTACTCCCTCCTGTTAAAAATGAAGTTCCCTGTTCCTTGCCTCACTAGTTCTGTACTCGGTGGCAGTGCAAGGCTGAGAGAGGTTGGATCCTAAATGCAGGCAGCTGTGCCTACCTCCATGACGTTTCACATCCTGTAAGATGTTCCTCCTCTTGGACAGACAGTGAGCAGTGCAGCTTTCAGGAACCCAGGGACGTAGTCAGTGCTGACGCTCTCATGCCCTCCCTCGCTGCCCTTCTTGTACTTCTTAGTCAATATATGTCTTGCCTTAATCCGTGCCATGTGATGCTGCCCGCCAGAGTGAACAGTCTCTTTCTCTGACTTATACCTGCGTTTGTTTTTTTATCATTGCATCACTAGCTTTTCCTGAGACCTACACTGTGGCCACACAGTTAACACTCCATCAACACTAGCTTCTGCTTTAAGGTTTTTGAGTGATATTATGAAGAGAAAGAAAACCCACAACAAAGAGAAAAATCAGCTTAAATCCATAGAGGAAACACCACCACAAACGGCCGGGCTCTCGAGCCAGTCACAGAATCACTAGAACAGCACCCCACAGGTTTTTCATCCAGAAGCACACGGGGAGTCTTGAGCGGAGGAAGCAGCTGTTTACTGAGTGGAGTGGTGACAGGCGATAGGTGACAGTTTCTGAGGAAGACATCTTTTCAGCTGAAATGCCATCCGGACTCCATTGCTAGACACCAGATGGTGTTCATTCCTGAGCAGATTTGCAGACTCTGTGGTGAAATCGTGCAGTTCATCTCGAGACTCTTCAGGTCTGCCAGGACAACAGGCACCTACTGTGTACACTGCAGCATCTCCAGGGACAACAGGCACCTACTGTGTACACTGCAGCATCTCCCTCCAGGCTGTGCTTCCTGTTCTTCTGTCCTGGTCTCTGCTTATCTCATGCCACCAGAAAAGTTCCTTTTATTTTTATTTTGTTGTAACTGAATATATTCTTGCAAGCAACAGTTTTAATTGGAAGCTCCTCTTTTGATGGCCTGTCATTAGCAGGGATCATTTATTCTATTTTTTTATTTTTATTTTTATTTTTTTTGCACAGGAAGGGCAAATCATTCATTAAGGCACAGTCACAGGGTCATGGAGACCACACTTGGCCTGCCTCCAAGAGGGCAAAGGTAGAGGGAGGGAGGGAGAGGATGTCAATGTCAGATCTCAAATTGGAACAGGAATACTGAGGCGCCCAGAATTTAGGAAATAAAATTGTTTAAACAGCTTCACCAACTTCTGCAGCCGATAGCTGGGATGCATGTGCCAGTGAGCCTGGAAAGGCTGTGAAACCCTGCTGATATGATCCGTGCGAAAAGTTAAAAGGAACCGTGACCTCATCAGAGTCTGCCCGTAGAGCTTGCACATGTATTGAACAACAGTTGCCCTGTCAAAAGTCCTGAGCAGAGCTGGAAACCCAGCAAGAACTTAGAGTTGTTTTGATTTTTAAGAGAAAACACATCTGAGTTTGATTTCATGCACTGCCTTTTTTCTGAGTATTTTTAAAGAAGCCTGGATACGTGGTGACCCCGTAGAGATGAGACTCCCTTCCCACTCTGTACCTTCCTCACCTCCCCAGGTATCTGAGTATTTAGTGCTCCTTACCAACTGACACTCTGCTGTGGCCTGGGGTAGGGGGGCCTAGAATACACAGACAGACAGACAGACAGACAGACAGACAGACAGGCAGGCAGGCAGGCAGGCCGGCAGGCAGGCAGGCAGGCAGGCATGCACACACACTTAGCGGGGCAAGGCTTTCCAGATATTACTGGTTTGTGGAAGAGTACCCACACCCCTAGAAGTACCCCCTCTGTTATGCTGTGTAAGAAAGCCCAATACATTCACTACTTCCCTGGAGTGATTTTTGATGGGATCGTGCCTCAGTTGGCCACTGTGGCCTTAGGAAAAGGAGTGGGCGTGGTTTACATCTCCCTCCTGAGAAGAAATTCTAGCAACAAAGAAGGAAAGTACAAGTAGAGGGAGAGGAAGAAAGAGGGAAGGGGAGAGGAGGGGAAGAGAAGAGGAGGGAGAGGGAAGGGAATGGAGGAAAGGAGAGGGGAAGAGAACAGTAGGAGTCAGGTATGGGCAAAGAAAGGCTTTATTAGGATTAAGTTGGTAGTTGACAAAGAGTTTCAAAGAACTTAATTCCATCTTGTTAGGAGCCATGGATTCAAAATCGTGTTAGCCTTTGCTAGAGTCTCAGCCAGATGGACACCATAATGGTCATTAATTCCTATAGTAATCAGGTTTTTAAAAAGTGTTTCAGGGCTCTCCTGAAGTTGCCAAGTATTTCAGGCGTTCCTGGTCCCTAATTTTCATCCTTCTATTTTCCAGAATTTCATTTCTGCCTAGCAACCTTGGTAAATGTTGATAAAGCAATGGCTCCTTCTCAGATGAGATGCCAACCCCTTCCTGTAAAACGATAGCAGCACCTCGACCTTAATGCTCTCTGCAGTAACACAACCTATTGTGTGTACAGTGTCCTCTGGGGACACTGTGTACGTCATCTCCAGGGAACTCAATGTTGCAGGGAACCCATTGCAAACATGATGCCTGTGCTGTTTGCTCCACTAATCGATAACAGCCCCATTCATGGACCAGCAATCCTATCTCTTCTGCCAGCTCCCACTCTTCAGCAAGAGCCTTACAGATGGTCAGTCTCAGCTCATGCAAAGGTGATGCCCACTGCCAAAGCCCCCGCCTCAGTTAAGCCAGTTGTAGAAACTCTCTTAAGTGGCCTGAGATTTGTTTCCATGGCGATTCTGAACCCCACAGTATTATAATGTTAAACACCATAGTAGGTAAACGTTTGTTTTTGGTTGTGAGCCTACCCTTTAACCCTAGAGTCATCTCTCCACCCCAGATAAACATCTAGTTCAAGATTTGGCATCAAAGTAATGAGAGAAAACAGAATCAATTAAATAAAGAAATGTGACCAAACCTCACATTCTGGTGATAATGGATGTGAAAAACTAACCAGATTGCATGACTAAACTAGAGATCATTTTCACGACAACCGGAAAGAAAAGCAAAGGCAGCGGAGGAGGGAGGGTGAGCGGGCAGCAGGGGAGGGTTAAATACTTCATTCTAAAGGGCTCTAGCTCTGTTTACAAAAACAAAGAATTGCATCACCCCCGAGCATGTGCAAATACAGTCCCTCCACTTGGAGAAAAATAAGGGTTTCTAGTTTCTGTTGGAAGAAGAAACACTCACCACAGAAAGTGCTGTTAGGCACTCAAGGTGGTTGCAAGCCTTTAATGCCAATCCTGGGGAAACAGAGGCAGGCAGATCTCTGAGTTTGAGTTCTATACCAGCCTAGTTACAGAGGGAATTCCAGGGCAGCTAAGGCTACACACAAAACTGTCTCAAAGGAAAAAAAAAGTGCTTTATACTACTCAAGCTCTAATCAAGAACTCATGTGTAATGCTCAATTTTAAAGGTAACTTGCCATAAATTAAAATCATCTGAGTAGGGAGCCTCACTTTAGGAATTGCTCTAATTCCTTTAATTGATGTAGGTGGGATCTGCCCACGGCAGTGGGTCCCCTAGGCAATAAAACAAGCTGAACAAGTCAGAGGAAGCAAGCGAGTGAGCAGCGCTTCCGTGTGGTTTCTACATCAGATCTGGCCTGGAGCTTCCGTCCTGGCTTCCTTTATGACGGACTGTGATGGAGAAATGTAAGCCAAGCAATTCCTTTCTTCCTCTAAATTGCTGATGGACAGTGTTTATCCAGCAGCAGAAAGCAAAACTACAAATAAACGGAAACCAGCCCTAGCTGTTCACCAATCCTTTGCTTAAGTAGCTGTTTCTGAATGCTAATCAGTCAACAGCTCACCCTTCTGAAGTCCTCAGTCCAGAGAAAGTCTCACTATTCTGAACATTGGCTACTCAGCCAATAGCTGCACTTACATGCTTCAAATTCTATTAATCTGTAAACCCCATTTCTACAATACAATGTCCTGAAATCTACTACTTCCATAAAATGCTAAACAGAGTCAGCAGATTCGTTGTCAGTGACAACCATGTCCCACAGGTCCTGCCTTCTTTGGCCCACAAGCACAAATTCAGCTTCCTGTTCTGGAAATTGAGTAGCAGTCTCTTCCTCCAACAGCAGCAGCTCAGCCTCTAGGTTTGTTGAGGTCAACAATTTTGATCTCTCCCTCAAAACAACAGAAGCTACGGACTTAGAAAGATTGCCACAGTTGGCAGTTGACAAAATTAACATGAGCTGCTGCTGTAGAGGCTGAAAGAGGATCTTTGTATCTTTTGTCTAGAGAATTATTTACCACAAGACACCTGGTAGATAAGAGGTGGGATGTTGTAAAACAGGGTTGTCCACAGGTTGTTCAGCCAGAAACATTAGGGACAGGCTTGTATCTTCAGGTGTTTCCCTTGGGACTCGAAGTTAATCAGTTCATAGAACTCTGATACTTGTAGCCATGGTGTTGGATGCCATGATTTCATGAGAGACAATGAAATCTAGGATTTCTGAACTGTTCTTGCCTAGTGCTCATCACAATGGAGAGTCATCTCTTACAATATATTTCTGTCTTTCAGCAAGTTTTAATCACATAACCTCTCTCCTGAATCTCTCCTAAGACTAAAGTTTCAAGACAGCATGAAGTTAGGGTGCTAAATGAAGGTTCCTTAGCTAAGCCAGCAAACACACACGTCAGAAATGCAGCCTGTCTGAGGCCAGGCTCAGAGGATCCTTGTGTCTTGTTCAATAACAGTGAGCATGTCCTCACTGGGAAACAGTAATCCTATTGTGTCTCAGTCACATAATGTTTACTCAAAGTCGTCTTAGCTACCATAGCTATTGTTTTTCAGGATGAAATGTAAAGTATTGGACCTGACTAAGAACACCCAGGTCTCTGCTCATAGAAACACTAGGCTAAGAAGGAAACTATAAGAGCTAGTGATGAAAACAGCCAAGGCAACACACTAAGCCATACTAGGGTCAGACCCCAGCTACAGTTTTACCTTCACATCCTGAATGTGAGTAATGTATGTTTTGAGGGTAGCCCACAAACTTGTCAAAAATGAACTCGGGTTAGATACAAAACTGCTTTGTTGGCTGCAGATAGCGGTAACCACACAGGACTGTGAGTCTTTCCTAATTGCACGGGTATTATCCCCAAATCCAAAGATCAAATAATTCTTTACTCTAGTCTTAATTTGCAAAAGTAACCAAATTTGATAATTTTGTCCTTATCTTTATGCATGTTATAAGTATGTATGTATTTGCAAATGTGTATATAAAATAAAAGGCTCTATACTACTAACTCAAAGAATTTTGAAATAACTTTTGGTTGAGGTGTGTTGTAGTATATCAATGTGACCAAACTTGTACAAAGAGTGGCACAGAGATCATTGTTTAAAAGATGACAGTGTGACATTGGTAGGAGGCTACTTCTGAGAAGTACATGTTACAAAAGAATGAGGTGTTGTATCTCATAGTTTTCCTCCAACTGTAATGTTTTTGCCTTAAATATATTTTTCAAAACTTTCTAAACTCTAGAAGAAAAAGTGGAGCACAAACCAAAGCAATGGAGAAAATGGAATAGTACTCAGGGGCATGTACACACAAAACAAAACTGGAAGATGAAATAAAGGAAACAAAAACAAAACTAGACATAGTTTTCAAAAACGTATCTTTCAGAGAATGGAAAAGGGCTAGCCATGTGGTTTTTCCTGCCAAAATTCTTGTCAAATGTGACCCTTCACAACAGGATGTCCACCCTTTGTGAACATGATTAGTCCTATTCCATGGAATAAAGACCAAACAGGCTGACACAAGATTTGGCAGGGAGGAAAGACAGCTAAATCTGATCAATGCTTAATTGTTTTAGAGATTTCACATTCTTAAAAATACAGGAAACAGTCATAAATCTGGGGGGTGGACAGAAGTGACAAGCATTCTTTAAAGATCCTAAAGTTTCAAGGAGCAGGAGTCTGTCTGCACTGCTTTCCCAAGTTTTATTTACATCCTGCCAACCACAGTCCCGCCATGCCTATGACCAAAGCTCAGCTTCCCTGTTTTGTTTACCAGTAACCCAATTCAAATTCACTCCTCTCTGTCTCTTCTTCAGAGACAACATGATTAGCCTCTATCACCTCTACTTTGGCTAATAAACTGGGGGCAGACATGTCTATGGGTGTATATGGAACAAAAGCATGCGCCATCACCACTAAGCCTTTCTCTCTTTTTAAAAAGAAATATGTTTATTTTCTATGTATAGGTGTATAGGCGGTATTGATTAGGGTTTCCATTGCTGTGATGAGACACTATGACCATGGCAACTCTTGGAAAGGAGAAAGAACATTTAAATGGTACTGGCTTACAGGTTCTGAGGTTCAGTCCATTATCAAGGTAGGAAGCATGGCAGCATGCAGGCAGGCGTGGTGCTAGAGGAGCTGAGAGTTCTACATCTTCATCCAAAGGAAGCAAGAAGCAGACTGACTCTCAGGCAGCTAGGAGGAGGGTCTCAAAGCCCACCTCCAACAAGGACACACCTCTTCCAACAAGGACACACCTCCTAATAGTGCCACTCCCTGGGCCAAGCATATTCAAGTCACCATATAGGCTGAAAACCAAACCTTAGCGTGGTCCTAAGTGATATGTTATTTCTCCAGCAGTGCAATGAGTCAGTTCAAGCTAGATTAGATTATATTAAAGGCAGATTTATTAGAAAGCTGCTCTCCAGTAGGCAAATTCATTGGCCCCAAAGAATGAGGCCAGGGGAGTTGCCACAGGAAGAGAAGAGGGAAGGGGGAAGAAATAGAGAGAAAGGGTGAGAGAGAGAGAGAGAGAGAGAGAGAGAGAGAGAGAGAGAGAGAGAGACCAAAATGTCTACATTATATAGGAAGGAGCATCTGGGGCAAGGGCAGCCCAGCCCCTAGGCTGGAAAGTTCAGGGTTGGGGGCGGGCTATGCTAGGTAGGGACTGGGGGATGCTGGGAGAACCTGGAGGCCAGGGCTGCTCTGATATGAAAAAAATATGCTCCTCAGTCTCTTGTCTCACGTCCAAAACCAAACATCCCAGCCTTTTGTTGATTATAAGTGAATGAGGGGTGCCATAATTGTCCATGACTACTTTCTGCTGACATTGGGGCACAGTTTTGTTTTGGGGAAACTTAAGAAAATTGGGATGCTAGTGAAGTCATTGGAGAGATGGCTGACCAGGAGCTGTGGGACCACCTGCTGCTAGGAAAACACACGCTCCATAGAAGCTTCTGTGAGGGAGGACAGGGGCATCTATGAGTAGCTTCTCTGGAACTGTCCTGGATACAGATTTTGAGTAAACAACTGAATTTAGCAAGATGTTGAAACACATATACATATTGGAGGCAGAAAATAAAGTTAAAGTAGGAAAGAAAAAAATTTAAGGGTACATTTGAAACTCATAGGCCCATGGTCATGGTAATTAGATGAGAGGTAGGGGTCCCTGGACCAAGGTGTTCCACAATCTGTCCCCTCCTTATTTCCCAGTTGTCTTTATAGCCTCGGCAGTGCTAAGACCTTCCCTATCCCCTGTGCCACCTGGTTGAAATGCTCTACTCAGTACTTTACACTCCAGCTTCTCACACATTTTACCAAACCCCTTACTCCCCTCACCTAAATCACACTATAATTTGTGCTTTTTAATTATTTGGAAGACATGGTTTTTAGCTTGCTTCCCCATTCTTTTGAAAATATATGATGACTAGGTATGTTGGTGGAAAGGGTCCCTCCACCTTAGTTTTTCTTTTGAGACAGGGGTTCTAAAATGTCCTGGAATTTGTTCTATAAGACTAGGCTAACTTTGAAATCACAGAGATCTGCCTGCCTCTGCCTCTTGAGTGCTGGGGTCAAAAGCATGCACCACCACTGCCCAGCATGTCTCTTGTTTTAAAAAGATTTATGCTTGTTTTATGTGTATAGGTGTTCTGCCTGCATGTATATATGTACACCATGGTGTGTACACAGTGCCCAAAGAGGTCAGCAGGTGCCATTAGATGCCCTGGAACTAAAGTTACAGATGGTTGTGACCCAACATATGGGCACTGAGAAATGAACCTGGGTCATTCACAAGAATCACAAAAGCTCTTGACCAAAAGCATTTTCTCCAGCCCCCAGGCTCTACTTTGTATGTGTACTTCAAATTTACCATAGTGGATAATCTTTTGAATGTCTCTTCTGACTTAAAGTGAATACAGCACAGACCAGCAAATCTTTGTTTTGTTTTGTTTTGTTTTTCTTTTGTTTTGTTTGAGAAATGGTCCCACTCCCTAGGCCTGGCTAGAACTTGGAGGAGAGGAGCTGAAATTCAGAGACCTGTCTATGTTTCCTGAGTATTAGGATTAAAGAGGCTACCACACACAGCCTCTGACCTGAAAAACTAAAACATTGTTGTTTGCAGTTTTCTATTCCATGATTAATTTTCATACAGAAGTGATATTAGAGTCAGAAAATATCATAGTATTTGAATAATCATTGTAGATCCAACTAGAAAAACCATGTGCTCTCTGCTGTAGCAAAGAGTAGAATGTACTATCATAAAAGTTATATTCCTAATACTCTGTCTTTGGCAAACAACAACAAAATCCCAATCTTGAAATTAATATCAGATAACCCAACAGAAAGATCTTAAGTTTCTTCATGTTTTTATTAAAGTCTCTCTTTTTTTTTTTATTGATTTAAGTTTTATTATGGGGCACAAGCTCCACAGCCACTCCCACAATACCCAGAGGAAGCTCCACTCCCAGGTGCTCTGACACACCCAGGATCAGAGGTGAGGAGAACACAACATCTGTCCCAACACCTGGAGTAACTGGGACCAGTGGGACCAGGCACACAGGAACTCCATCAGCCTAGAGGCTCTGGTTCCTTCTGGTCTCTCTGGGCTGGTGTCCTGAGCAGACGTTGGGCACAAGCTCTGCAGCCAGTCCCTCAATACCCAGAGGAAGCTCCACTCCCAGGTGCTCTAACAAGCCTAGAATCACAGGATCACAGAGACAGCTTGACTCTGAGGAGTTCTGACACAACCAGGATCTCAGGAAGGACTGACTCCAGTCAGATTTAGCAAGGGCAGGCAGCCCTAGAGATAACCAGATGGCAGGGGGCAAGTATAAGAAAATAAACAACACAAACCAAGGTTACTTGACATCATCAAAACCCAATTCTCCCACCATAGCCAGTCCTGTACACACCATTACACCAGAAAAGCAAGATTCAGATATAAAATCATTTCTCATGGTGATGATGCAGTACTTTAAGAAAGACATAAATAGCACCCTCAAAGAAATACAGGAGAACATAGGTAAACAGGTACAGGCTCTTAAAGAGGAAACACAAAAATCCCTTAAAGAGATATAGGAAAACACAATCAAACAGGTGAAGGAAATGAGCAAAACCATCCAGAATCTAAAAATGGAAATAGAAACAATAAAGAAATCAGAAAGAGAGACGACACTAGCCATACAAAACCTAGGAAAGAAATCAGGAGTCATAGATGCAAGCATCACCAACAGAATACAAGAGATAGAAGAGAGAATCTCAGGGGCAGAAGATAACATAGACAACATTGACACAATGTGGTGCGCCAACCCTGACTAACAGGAATTAAGACATGACACAACCGGTTCCTTCTCTTGGCGGTTTATTCAGGATGCTTTACATGCAGCATTATGTGGAGGTGAGCCCTCGATTCCTACCTGGGCACAGTTTATATCCTAGTAGGAGCCCATGAACTCATGCCACGTGTCATCTCCCCATAGGCCAGGGAAGATCATGCCACTTAGAAGCACAACCCACAAGCCAAACCAGGTGTTGTCTATCTCAGAGCTCTCAGCCAGCCGCCGCCATCTTTAGGGCGCAGTTCGGACTGCTCTCTACAGTTCCCCCTTTTTGTTTTACAGCGAAACAGGCAAGAACAGAGGTCTGATCTCTGATGATAGAAACAGGGACATTGTACTACCCCACCCCAGGCTTCATGCCTCCCAGGGAGGGCCAGACCCGTCCGATGCCTTTTCCACGGAGACAGGTTCTGGGGCATCAACCTGTATGCAATCAGACATGCTCTTCTTGAGGTTGCTAACTGCAGGCAGCACACCTCAAGTGCAGTGCTAAGCCTCGCATCCCTAACACGACGATTTCAAAAGGCTATCACTTTTCTTGCTGGATGACAGCAAGCCATGCTTGGGGGGACTGCCCTGCCTCAATGGCTGTAAATACTTGTATTATGATGGCAAGATCTCTTTTTCGGGATTGAGCCATATGGCAGAGACAACAGAGGCAGATAACAGAAACTCTCACTAAGGTCAAAGCTAATACCCTTATTCCTGCCCACTCTTTCAAATGATTCATGGCGGAGGCAATTCAAGATGATAATCGATCAGCCCTGCATCCCCTCCAGTAGAGTTGACACTGACGATAGCCAATCTCAGCCGATTCATGAGATCCTCAAAACCTGTAAGATATTGAAACAACTATCGAGAGAGAGTAGCAGCCTGAGTAATACTTTGATATTGAATGGAAGTCACAAACAAGCCAGGATATTTCCACTTGCAGCCTACTTGTGGTAGCTGCCAAAGGGTATTTATTTGTTCTTACTCAGTTGCATCACGGCAGCTGCTTCCATGCCTTTATAGCAATCTGATTCACCTGCTCAAAGACTTGCAATGGGTAACTAGTCTGTTGATTAGCAAAGCAACCTTGCCCCAAAAGCATATCCCTAACCCAGGCTTGATTCCCAGCTGCATGATTAGCGTCTGCCTGTTCATTAGCAAATTAAAGTGAAAGAGGCTGTGATCCAAATTAAAGTGAAAAGCTGTGATCCCGTAAGTACGGACTCAGCCAAGGACTTTATAACCTTAAAATCCAAGGCTCATGAAAACGCTGACCCTATGCATCTTGAAAAACTGGATAAGCAAGTGACAATTCAGTTCTAACTGTAGGGTTGATAGTAGGGCCCGTATCCAACTCTCCTTTTCTGACTTTACCGAACGCTCCTCTTTTATCTGCTCTAATGCTGCCTGTCCTTCCTCTACTGCTTTACAGCACCTTTGATCTTCTAGACACCCCCTGATTAGCGTCCATGCTGGTCTAACACCACTCTTAAGCATCCCCTGCTCCCATGCAATTCCACCTTTTGAATCGGTTTGCAGGGTTATAAGGTAAAAACAGGCCACCAGAATAACGGTGAAAGCAAGTAGATGCAGCATTGTAATTATGACCACAGCAGCTAGTGGTGGCATACCCAAAACCAAGGTCATTTCCCCCCTTTTTTCTAGCGTGTTGATTGTCACTCGCTTGCCGCTTTACCTCGGACTTTCATCTTGCCTCTCTCCCAGGACCTTGCCGCTTTACTGTGGACTTTCGTTTCGTCTCTTTCCCGAGAAATTTCTAAGCTCCAGCCCTACTTACCGGGCACTTACCGATCGATCGCCGTCTCTTTCTGAGAACCTTTCTTTAGTTCGCTTCACCGCGAAACTTTATTGCTCCAACGCGGAGTCTTTATAGCATCTACTTCTGAGGACCTTATTGTCCCTTCTTACCTGGGAACTTACCGATCAATCACCCTGTCTGCTAAGAGTTCTGGAACCTCATGGGACGCTTATCCAAGTATTTATTCCTGTCCGGGCCACCATTTGTGGCACGCCAACCCTGACTAACAGGAATTAAGACAAGACACAACCAGTTCCTTCTCTTGGTGGTTTATTCAGGATCCTTTACATGCAGCATTGTGTGGAGGTGAGCCCGCGATTCCTACCCGGGCACAACTTATATCCTAGTAGGAGCCCATGAACTCATGCCACGTGCCATCTCCCCATGGGCCAGGGAAGATCATGCCACTCTGAAGCACAACCCACAAGCCAAACCAGGAGTTGTCTATCTCAGAGCTCTCGGCCAGCCGCCGCCATCATTAGGGTGAGGTTTGGACGGCTCTCTACAACACAACAGTCAAAGAAAATGCAAAAAGCAAAAAGCTCCTAACCCAAAACATCCAGGAAATCCAGGACACAATGAGAAGACCAAACCTAAGGATAATAGGTATAGAAGAGAGTGAAGATTCCCAAGGTAATGGGCCAGTAAATATCTTCAACAAAATTATAGAAGAAAACTTCCCTAACCTAAAGAAACAGTTGCCCATGAATGTTCAAGAAGCTTCAGAACTCCAAGTAGACTGGACCAGAAAAGAAATTCCTCCTGTCACATAATAATCAAAACACCAAATGCACTAAACAAAGAAAGAATTTTAAAAGCAGTAAGGGAAAATGGTCAAGTAACATATAAAGGCAGGCCTAGCAGAATTACACCAGACTTCTCACCAGAGACTATGAAAGCTAGAAGATCCTGGCCAGATGTCATACAGACCCTACAAGAACACAAATGCCAGCCCAGGCTACTATACCCAGCAAAACTCTCAATTACCTTAGATGGAGAAAACAAGATATTCCATGACAAAACCAAATTTACACAATATCTTTCCACAAATCCAGCCCTACAAAGGATAATAGATGGAAAACATCAACATGAGGAGCAAAACTAGACCCTAAAAGAAGCAAGAAAGTAATCTTTCAACAAATTCTCACAAACCTAATTCCACCTCTTACAACAAAAACAACAGGAAGTGACAATTACTTTTTCTTAATATCTTAATATGAAAATTAATATTACCAACATATCCTAAGCGATTGAAATCCAAAAATATGAGGAATTAGAAATTTGTTGACTGTCATCCAATAGTCTCTCTAATTTGGTAATTGGAGAAATAGGTCCAATATTGTACAATTCATATACACTTTCTACCTGTTTGTACGTGACAGTGTCTTGCTGTGTATGACATAATGGTCTTGAAATCATACTTCTCCTATCTCAACCTCTCTATTAGTAGTATTGTTTATTTCATGTTTTTACACTACACTATGGTTTTCAGAACAGCTTACATATTTCAAAAATGTTTATACAACCAAAAGAAACGTGGACAATTAACTTGGGAGGTGGCTTGTAAGAGAACAACAAAGAGTGAGACTGAATATTTATAATTATAATATCAATTTTGAAGAAGAGGACCTTATAAGTTACTCTTTCTCTGAGATGAATGCTTTTCCAAATTATCACAGCTAATGAGCCAAATTCTTACCCTCACCTAATGTCTGTGCCACCCTCCAAGCAGAGCCATTGTTCACTGAAACAGTTGGTGTATGACTTTATGGATAGACCATCTTATTACATACACCATTTCTTAAATGAATGTAACCTGTTCTCTGTGGGCTGAGAATAAAGTCACTCACTCAAGTCAAATAGCTTTGACCATAGCAGAAAGTCTGTGTCCAAAAATCGTGCCTACAATTCATTCCTTGGCTCAGCAGAACTGTCAACTCTCAGCTTAGCTACGATGGAGGTAAAATCCTTTGGTGATGTGAGGGTCATTGAAGCAGAGCCTTATTACAATGAAATCCAATGTCTAAAAATTGTTCTTATTTTGGGCTTGTACCATAGTAAGAGCCAAAATTTTAAACTCTACTAAATACAAACAAACAAACAAAAAGACTTTATATAGTTATGTTCATTCAAAAAATACTAGTAGTCATGTATTATTTTGAAATACACAGTTAATATGTTTGAAGTTATTTAACATTTATATTGAGAAAAATGTATTTTCACTATTGCTGTATACAAGCATCTACATAAGACTGTTAAATTGATTGTTATTTTCTATCAAACAAGTTTTATAATAGTTAAAGTTTTATTGCATTATTTTTTATTACTGATTTATTTAATTTCCTCAGCTTTGGGACTTTTTCTTTTTTTCTTTCTTTTTTTTTAAACTTTTTAAAAATATTTATATCATTTTTATTATTAATTATGTATTTTATTTTATTTTATTTTAGATATTTTCTTTATTTACATGTAAATTTTTCCTTTCCCAGTTTCCCCTCCAAAAAACAAACAAACAAACAAACAAACAAAAACAACAAGAACAAACCCCTTTTCCCTCCCCCCTCTCCATCCCTGCCACCCCACCCTCTCCCACTTATTGGCCCTGGCATTCCCCTACACTGGGGCACAAAACCTTCACAAGACCGAGGTCCTTTCCTCCTATTGATGATCGAATTTGCGATCCTCTACTATACACATGCTGCCAGGACATGCATTATAAAGAGAAAAGTTACATGATTTCAATTTATCTGAATTTGTTAACATTTAAAAACATATTTTAAGTAAATAAAATTAAATCACATTCTTGTTTCCCTTTTGTACTCCAACTCCTCCCAGAGACCCCCCTTCAATACCTATAGTATCTTTTTTGTCATATTCCTTAAAATTTATAAAATATTATAACAAACACACATACATACATGCACGTACACGTGCACACACACAGAGTATCACCACTAAGACTAAAGTCATAGGAACTAACTAACAGTCATTGGTCATTTATATCTCTCAACATCAATGGACTCAACTCCCCAATAAAAGGCACATCAGATGCATACACAGAATCCACCATTTTGCTTCATGCAAGAAACATACCTCACAAACAAAGATAGACATCACTAAAGCTTAAATAATACATCAAACCTCACACATTAACAGTAGGAGACTTCAACACCCAACTCTCACGATGGACAGGACATTAAGACACAAACTAAACAGAGAATTAATGGAATTAACAGTCCTTATGAATCAAATAAACCTAAAAGACATCTGTATAACATTTCACACAGACACACGAAAAAAGTACCTTCTCTCTCTCAGCACCTCAGGAACTTTCTCCAAAATTGAACATATACTAGATTGCAAAGCAAGCTTCAACAGATACAAGAAGATTGAAATAACCTCCTGTATCTTATCAGATTGCCATGGATTAAGGCTGGACTTTAACAACAAGAACAGCAGAAAGCCTACAAACTCATGGAAACTGTACATGAACATGAAACTCTCTACTCAATGACCACTGGATTAGGAAATAAATTTTAAAAAATAAATAAATTAAAGACTTTCTAGAATTCTGGAAAACAACCCAGACTTTCTAGAATTAAAGTCTTTCTAGAAACAGTCATTCAAAGTCTTCCCACTCCCTGCCCTCTGCAAAAGGTGTGGGCCAGATGGCTTCAGATGGCCAGATGGCTTCAGATGGCCAGATGGCTTCAGATGGTCAGGTGGCTTCAGATGTCCAGATGGCTTCAGATGGCCAGATGGCTTCAGATGGTCAGGTGGCTTCAGATGGCCAGATGGCTTCAGATGGCCAGATGGCTTCAGTGCAGAACTCTACCAGAGTTCTTTTAAAGAAGAGCTAACACCAATACTCCTCAAACTATTCCACAAAATTGAAACAGAAGGAACACTGCCAAAGTCATTCTGTGAGGCCATAGACACCCTGATTGTTAAACCACACAAAGACTCAACAAAGAAAGGAAATTTTAGACCTATTTCCCTCATGAATATTGATAAAAAAATAATCAATTAAATACTCACAAACCAAATCCAACAACATATCAAAAACATCATCTACCGTGATCAAGTAGGCTTCATCCCACAGATGCAGTAGTTCAATATATGAAAGTCCATTAACATAATCAACCATATACAAGCAGAAAGGAAAATTCATATGATCATTCAATCAGATGTTGAAAAACCCTTTGACAAAAATCTAACACCTCCTTCTTATTAAAAATATTGAAGAGATCAGAGATACAGGCATATACCTAGAGATAATAAAAGCAATATCCAACAAGCCAATAGCAAACATCAAATTAAATGGAGAAAGTTGAAGCAATTCCACTAAAATCAAGGACAAGACAAGGCTCTTTTATCTCTTCAATTTAGTACTTGAAATTCTAGCTAGATCAGTAAGACAAGTAAAGGAGATCAAGGATTGGAAAGATCGCCATTTTCAGCAGATATGATAGAATACATAAGTGACCCCACAACTTCTACCAGAGAACTCCTACAGCTGATAAACACCTTCAGCAATGTTGTTGGATACAAAACTAACTAAAAAAACAAATAAACAAAAAACCAACTGAGTAGACCTCCATTATACAAATGATAAACAATATAAGAAAAAAATTAGGGAAACAACATCCTGCACAATAGCCACAAACAATATAAAATATCTTGGTGTAACTCAAACCAAGCAAGTAGAAGACCTGTATGACAAGAAATTGAAGAAAGAAATTGAAGAAAATGTCAGCAGATGGAAAGATATTCCATGTTCATGAACCAGTAGGATCAATGTAGTAAAAATGGCTATCTTACCAAAAGCAAACTACACATTCAAAGCAGTTCTCATTAAAAATCCAATACAATTCTTTACAGACCTTGAAATAACAATTCTCAACTTCATATGGAAAAATAAAGGATTGCTATAACATTTCTGTAGAAATAAAAAAGTTTCTGGAGGTATCACCATCCCTGATTTCAAGCTACACTACAGAGCATTAGTAATAAGAGCTTCATGCTATTGGTATAGGAACAGATAGGCTGATCAATGCAATCAAATCAAAGACCCAGAAATAAACCCATACGCCTTAGACATCTAATTTTTCACAAAGAAGCCAAAACCATACAATGAAAAAATGGAAGTATCTTTAACAATTGGTGCAGGTCTAATTGGATGCCTGCATGTAGAAGAATGCAAATCGATCCGTATTTCTCACCCTTCACAAAACTTCACTCCAAGTAGATCAAAGACCTCAATGTAAAACTGGAAACACTAAATTTAATAGGAAGGAAAGTGGGGAATAGTCTTCAACTCATTGGTACAGTAGACAACTTCCTGAACAGAACACCAGTATCTTGGGCACTGGGATCAACAATTAATAAACGGAATCTCCTAAAACTGAAAAGGTTCTGTAAGGCAAAGCACAGCATCCATGGAACAAAATGGCAGAATGGGAGAAGATCTTTACCAATCCTATATCTGCCCGAGGGCTAATGTCCAAAATATATAAAGAACCCAAGAAGTTAGACAAATAATCCAAAACAAACAAACCAAACCAAATAATCCAATTAAAAATGGGGTTCATAGCTAAATGGAAATTTCTCAACAGAGCAATCTATAATGGCTGACAAGCACTTAAAGAAATGTTCAATGTCCCTAGTTGTCAAGGAAATGCAAATCCAAACGACTCTGAGATTCCATCTTATACCCATCAGAGTAGCAAAGATCAGAAAACTCAAGTGACAGAGCAAACTGACCAAGATATGGAGCAAAGGAACACTCCACTGCTGGTGGGTGTGCAAACTTGTACAACCACTTTGGAAATCAATTTGGTGGTTTCCCAAAAAACTGGGAAGAGTTCTACTTCAAGATCCAACTATACCACTCCTGGACATATAACCAAAAGATGTTCTACCAAACCACAAGGTTGCTTGCTCAACTATGTTCATGGCTGCTTTATTCTTAATAAAGAATAAAGAAACTGGAAAACAACCCAGATGTCCCTCATCTGAAAAATGAATAATGAAAACGTGGTTCGTTTACACAAAAGTATATTGCTCAGCAATTAGAAACAAAGACATCATGAAATATGCAATTAAATGGATAGAACTAGAAAATATCATCCTGAGCGAGGTAATCCAGACCCAAATAGACATGTATGGTACGTGCTCACTCATAAGTGGCTATTAGTTATAAAGTATAGGATATCCATGCTACAATCCACAGTCCCAAAGAAGTTAAATAACAAAGATGGCCCAAGAGAGGATGATAGAATATCATGAAAAGGGGAAATAAGTTAGTCATCAGATGTGTCAGAGACCTGATTGAGGTGGGGAGGCTCCAGGGAGTCTATGAGGGTGACTCCTAGCAATGAGGGATATAGAGCCTGAAGTAGCCACACTGTGAGCCAGATCGGACTCCCAGTGGAGGGATACAGACACCAACTCATGCACAACAAAAACAGGAATAAAGTGGAATAGACTGAGCAAATGGCCCACCAATGACTGGCTCAACTTTAGAACCATCCCCATGGGCAAGAACCAATCCCAACACTCTGTTATGCTTGCAGACCGAAGTCTAACTGTTCTCTGAGAGGCTCCATCCAGCAGCTGATGAAACAGATGCAGAGACCCACAGCCAAACACATCCAGGAGTCTTGTGGAAGAGTTAGGGGAAAGACTGAGGAACCCAAGGGGATAGGGACTCCACAGGAAGACCGAGTCAACTAACCTGGACCCTTAGTGAGGGTCCAGAGTCTGAACCATCAACCAAGATCTAGGGTGTGCTCCCCCATATGTAGTAGAAGTGCAGCTAAGTCTTCATGAGGGTCCCCAACAACTGGAGTGGAGCCTGTCCCTGACTCTGTTCCCTGTCTGTGCATCCTGTTTCCCTAACTGGGCTGTCTTATCTGACTTCACTGGGAAAGGATGTGCCCAGTCCTTCAGTGACTTGATGCGCCAGGGTAGATTGGTATCCAGTGGGGGAGAGGGGACAGGGTGGGGGGGGAACTCTCACTTCTCAGAGGAGAAGGGGGAGGGTGGAGGGGCTGTGTGACAGGAGGATTTGGTGGAAAGAAGGGGCTGCAATTGGAATATAAAGCAAATAAATAACTTAATTAATAGAAAAAACAATTCATGTAATATAAAGGTTAAACTTTGTTACAGTTTCAGAATTAAAAGTCTCACAACTTGGGAGAAACAGCTTTAAAACATACCAATGTTTATTTTTTACATAAAAGCAACAATTCAAAAAAAATCTTTTCTGTTCTTGTGCAAGATCATACACTGCCAGTGTTGTCTATGGAACTGTCATCTACAAAGCCAAGGACAGAGGCCACTTCATCTCCTTCCACAGAGTGGGGACTGCCGCTCATTTTTTTCGTGTTCACATACTTGTGCAGCACGCTATAGAACTGGTTATTGCGATTGAAGGTGTACAATGCCGAGATTTCCTGCCAGTCGCTACTGCTTGGGATGTTGCAATCCTTCGGCTTCGAGCTCTCAAAGAAACATCTAATATTCTCCGTTGCCAACTGGGTTGCATGTTCTGTAGTTTGCCTTTGAAGAACCTGCTTCTCCTTTTCCAAATAGATTTCCCAGAATTTTAACTCCAGATAACTAACTGGAGAGAAGCATCGGGCCACAGACTTAACAACAAGAAGTAAAATAATGACAACAGCTATCAGACACCAACCGAGCACCTACAGGAAACAAAACAGGAAGGCAACTTTTGACATTAGAAAAATTTAAAGAGATAAAGTACTTACTAAATTATTTACCAGCTTTGATAGTGAACAAACCTTGTCTTAAGCCCTTTAGAATAAGAACTGTTAGTAGTAATTAAGCCCCACCAAACACACACAGTACAACAACCCTACTGCTGTCTTAGAAAGTCAACAATAGTCCAATCATCTAAGTCATGTCAGGTATCCAAAAAGGAGCTCACATATCACTCCCCTGTAACTGAAAATGTGGAGCTTCTACGGATCCAGAGAAAAGGGAACTCATTATAAAAAGCACCTCCTTCCCCGTGCCCGCGGGGCTTTCTAATACGTGTGGGTAGTGGGTTTGGGGCTGGCAAGCCGAGTTCTAATGTAATAATGCTTCTAGTTTTCCCAGGATGTACAAAATTCACCTGGCCTGAGGCTTTGCTACACACTGGAAGGGAACACTAAAAGGGAACACTAAAAGCCTCCTACAGAGGGGACAAGTACCTTTCCCTTTTCCTATTTAAATATTCAGTCCCTGGTCTAGAGAAAAGTCACTAATTTCTTCCTCGCCCCTCTGAGCCTCCCCACCACTCCCAGAGCCTGACCTGAGACTGAGCCTTGAGCTGACTATGGATCTCCTGCATTTCCGCCTCCTGCTGGTTGCAGGGAACCTGCGGTAGCTTGGTAATGCAGCTGGGGTCGCGGCCCTTGCACAGGTACGGCGCCAAGCGCGCGCTCCCGCTGGCAGCACATAGGTAGAAAGAGCCCCCGAGCAGCGCCACGGCCACCCAGGTGAGGGGCGCGAGCGCTGCGGTCGCGCTGAGCTGAGCGCACACGAACGCGCGGCGCCACACCGAACGGCATCTCGGGCTCCCCGAGCAGCAGCAGCCGGTGAGCAGGAGCCACGTGCGAGCGCTCAGCGCATATCCTAGGAGGAAAAGCGCGAGCGCAGGCACCAGCAGGAACACCAGGCCGTAGGGCAGGTTCCAGGTTGCAGTGCAGGGACACTGGAACACCACTTCGGAGAAGATCTTCTCCCCGCCAGCCGTCAGCAGGGTCACCAGGCCATAGCCCAGGGAGCTGTGGTGCTTGCTCTGCAGGTCCAGTACTGCCCTGAACTTCTCCATGGGTTCTGCTCACCCTGGGCAGCCCGCAAACTCTGCTCTGCTTCTCTGAAAGGTTGAGTGAACTGTGTATGGGACTTTACACCCTGCTTTGAAGCAACTTTTAAAAAGGGGAAAAGGCTTCTTAGCCCTTTCTGGGTTTCACTTTCTTTTTTTTCAATCACACCAGGTTTGGCATAGTCCCACAAAAAACATCCCTAGGATCTTTGACCTCTCAAGACCCACTCCACTCAGAAAAGTCCTGGGTGAGAGGAGATCTGAGTGACTGTTGTACCTCGACATGGGCAGCCTGTGAGACTAATTAGTCTCACATACAGGTCAGGGTCAAAGCTATCCTTGGGAGTCTGGGTATGTTTATAAACAGTTGATCGGTGCATGCAAAACTAACAGTGGCAGCCTTCTGGAAGTTTATAGGCTGTGACTTCTGGCCTACAGAGACGGCTTCCCACTCTAACCACTTCTCTGTGCTGTACCTAATATACAAGCTAAGGGGAGACCTAGCTGATCCCAGCTTCACCGTGTCTGCATGCCTGTCCCTTTTTCATTCTCTCTCGGCCCCTAGCCAGCCTTCCAGGACCCAAGCTGCAAAGGGCAGAGCAGAAGGCTGAGGTCGCAGCCACATTGCTCTCTCAGTTCTGGAACACTTCCAAGAAAACTGTGGTTCTGTTGCTTTGCTTCCCTCCAACCCAAAGTGACCTCTTACCATGTAGCCTGTTGACCAAGCTCGGGAAAACTTTCTGAATTTCCCTCTATTGTAGCAACCCTAATTCCTAAGCCAACTCCC
>JADRCD010182396.1:0-32544 GCA_019843815.1 Montemys delectorum
TTTTTAGCCTGAATTTTAAACTCTGAAAAATTCTTTGAATTCTTTGAAAAATTTTCAGCATGCCAAACAGACTATTTCAACTTGAGCATTAGTCATTAGAATTTCTTGTTCCTTATTAAGAAAAGAAACCAATTTCATCCCAGGACCGTGCTGCAGAAGCACATGGCTCAGAGTCTAGAATAGTAGACTGTTACTGACCCTTCTATCCTCACTACCCTCTACTTCCTCCCTCTCTTAGCCCGTATCCTAGGCTGTAATCCTCAAAGCTATTGATCCTGATGTAGAAGATCTATCCAAAATTCTCTTTATTTTATTCTTAATAAACTCATGTTTGCCTTTAAAACTCACAAAAACCTTGTCAAGATATAATAATAAGGGCTAGAGAGAGATTGCTCAATGGTTAAGATCATTGACTGTTCTTCCAGAGGTCCTGAGCTCAATTCCCAGCAACCACATGATGACTCACAACCATCTGCAATGGGATCCAATTCCCTATTCTGATGTTTCTGTAGTCAGATACTCATCTAAGATAAATAAGTAAGTAAATAAATAAATAAGATGACTAGGCATTAAAAATATAATAATAAACTCCAATTTTCATATTTATATAGGAAGTAAGAAGATCTATGTTTCAGCTCAGGGGCAATGAGTGTATGGTATTAGAAAGAACATTTTATTTCTTACTGTTCCAGATGAAATGTAACACAACCATGAACAAGCCCAGCTGCAGTCCTGGCACAAGCACAACTGATACTTCCTTCCTGAGCCAAACTGGATTCTACCGGTATGGCTAGGGACCACTGACTGTGGATCAGGCCAGAGAGCAAGCCAAGGAGAAGGAGACAGTACCACATCTGGCTACTTGAGAGCCAAAGAGATGCTATGAGGGGGTTATAAATGTTTGCCCAGCTTCTGCAGCAAATGAGTCTGCTTTGGCCACTTGCCTGACTCCTAGAGCGGTGCCTTCTTACCCCAGCCCCCAAGGATCTTGGTTGGAGTTGCAAGCACCATCTGTACTGGTCCTTTTTGAACTGTTTTGTTTTGAATCTACCTGTTTGTAGCAGGTATGGCTTTCTCTTCTCCTATGCACAAAGAGGGCATATTGTCCTCGGGACAGAGCACTTACTTCCAACATGCTAATCTGAAACTTTTCTACATCCCAATAGTCTGAGCTCCTGAGAAACATGATCCTTGATTCATTAGTGTCTATTTGCAACTATTTCCATATTTTGTGGAAAGAAGGATCAAATATTGAGAAACAGGGGCACAAAGGAAATTGACTGTTGTTATAGTTCTAAGCCATGATCTATGTATAATATATCTTTTGGGAAACACCCACTTGGTCCCTTGTTGTACAGCCATGGGTTTGTTGTTTACAAAGCATTTAATATACACTTGACAGATAAGTAAGTGAATGACTGGTCTTTCAGAACAGCTTGCTACAAACCAGTTAGATGAAGCTCTTTTGATCTTGGGATCTAATGTTTACAAAGTCATAAGTAACTCAATAGTAATTCTAACATGATAGAGTTAAGCAGTGTTGGCTTCTACTGTACCCTATTATCATAGATCCTTTAGGCAACCACTTCTATAAGCTTTTCTTGACAAACTACCTATTTTTGGAATAGAACTATTAGTTGATGGACCTTCTGGCTTCTTTAAATGTTGTGGTTACATTATATACTGTTACATTTTCTGTATCTCCAAAGAACTCAATCATATATATCACACTTGCTTTCATAGCAAGTGCGCGCACACACACACACACACACACACACACACCACAACAACAACAGCCTCAGAGTATCAAACAAAGTATTAAAAATAAAACCTATTGCATGACCATATATGTAAATGTTATTTCCCTTTGACAAGAGAGAATTTGAAATAGGACCTTCATTTGGTTTTTCCTATATTTCCTGTTGTAATTGATAAACGTTTTTACCATCACTAGTGTGACCACATTTATAGACGTTCCACTAACTTGTAGATTATCAGAATCTAAAATTGAAGTTGAGCTGTAAACCATGACACCACTCTAAGATTTCTTCTGACCCAATCCAGATGACATTCCAGCATCATGAATCACCTTGGCAGTGTTTTGACTGTTGCCTTTTCTCAATTGCATTCCCAGCCTAAAGTGCTTTTATTTGACCAATCCAATCGTTTCCATTTTCATTCACTAACAATAGCTGATTGCCCTTGTCAAAAAATCATGTCATAATAACTGTGCTCTAAACTCTTAACCTGTCTGGCAGTTGCATACAAAGAGCTGTTGAAACTGAAGCAATCCTACTGTGAAATATAAGTGTTTTAAAAATTAGGTTAAAATAGATTTAAAAAAAAAAGAAAGAAAGAAAAAAGGAAAGGAATCTTGTTAGCTTTAGCTTTCTCTCCTTTTTCGGGAAGTACTTCTGGCTGAAGCAATGTTGTGTGAGTTTATTTGCTGCCAAAGTGGCAATCTCCAATCTCTGTTTCTCCCACCACTTCACTCCTAGTGGGAAGTTTCAGACTTCATAAATAAGGTTCATTATAAAATGGAGGAGCAGATGCTGTCCACGCATTGCTCCTAAGATGGGGTTTTCATTGTATGCTTTTGGAGATTCACTGAAGATCATTTTTATTTTTAGGAATAATTGTTATTATGGTGGCTGGTACAGTGTCTGATTCTTATAGTGACACTGCCAAACAGGAATTCTTCCCCATCTGCAGATGACAAAACAATTATGTACAAAAAATTTCATTTTCACAAATCAATAAATGGTATGATCCAGATTAAACAATGTTTCAATTCCCCTTCTCTCCCTCATCATTTTCTCTTGCACTTTATATCATTCTCTCAACATTTTTAGCAAAAGAATTTAAATGTCTTTCTTTATTCTTAGAAGTGTCAACAATTCTAACATAAAGATCGAAGAAATTCTCAAGGTTTACTAACAATATGAATGATTAATAAGCTAAATCTAGGAAAGATTGTGTTAGTTAAGCTCGTGTCTAAGAATCTTACAATTAAATCCCTTCTTGTACTGCTAGGTGCTCAGTGTATGCACCGAGTCTGAGTGTGAAAGACAATTATGGGGTCTGTTTATTGCCATATTTAGAGAAGTAATTTTCATCTGTTATTGGTTTTGTCTCTGAGAGGTGATTATGTCACAAAAAGTCTGAAATAGTCAATGGATTAACCCAGGGATGGATTTAGAACTTGGTGTTATTATTGGGAGATGGAGGAAACGTTAGCACGTGGGTCAGTTTGATGGAGGTAAAATTCAGGTTCTTATATGGGAGAGACATACCCAGGTAACCCTGAGGGGAAGTTTTGGTTCCTGCCCATTCCTCTCTGACTCTGTTTTCCACTCACTACCAGTTGAGCTAATTTGTTGTCCACATTTGATGTTCATTTGATGTCCACAATTGTTGCCCATTTTGATGTTCAGACTCACTGTAGGCCCAAAGTAATGGGTGAAACTGAACCTAACTGATATCATGAACCTGAATAAAAAATTTCTCCTTCTATAGTGTGCCTTTTGGTACTTGTCACAGATATACAAGCATTATTAGCACATATATTCTGGAATAGCAGAGCTGAGTTTCCGAGTTATAGGATCAGGGCTTCATCCTTTTATTTATGATGAGATGAATTATAACGTGTTTGGGTAAATAGAAATGAAGTAATCTTTAAAGCTGGTAGACTCCTCCCATTGATGATTGACTAGGCCATCCTCTGCTACATATGCAGCTAGAGCCATGAGTCCCACCATGTGTACTCTTTGGTTGGGGCTTTAGTCCCTGGGAGCTCTGAGGATACTAGTTAGTTCATATTGTTGTTTGTCCTAAGGGGCTGCAAACCCCTTCAGCTCCTTGGGTCCTTTCTCTACCTCATCACTGGGGACCCTGTGCTCAGTCCAAAGAATGGCTGTGAGCCTCCATTTATGTGTTAGTCAGGCACTGTCAGAGCCTCTCAGGAGACAGCCATATCAGGCTCCTGTCAGCTAGCACTTGCTGGCATCCACAATAGTGTCAGGATTTGATGTTTGAATATGGGAAGTGGAATAGTCTTGAATTGTCCTTCCTTCAGTCTCTGCTCCATAGTTTGTCTCTGCAACTCCTTCTATGGGTATTTTGTTTAAGAAGGATTGAAGTATCCACACTTCAATCTCCCTTCTTGTTGAGTTCCTTGTGGTTTGTGGATTGTATTTTGGGTATTCTGAACTTTTGGGCTAATATCCACTTATCAGTGAGTGCATACTATGGGTGTTCTTTTTGTGATTGGGTTACCTCACTCAGGATGACATTCTCCAGACAGGCCTTTGGTCTTCTGAAGGTTCTATGCCCCAGTGTAGGGGTATGCTAAGGCTAGGAAGCTAGAGAGGGTGGGTTGGTGAGCAGGGGGAGGGGGGAGGAAACAAGTTTTTTTTCCCCCCCTGAAGGGAAAACTGGGAAAGGGAATATCATCTGAAATGTAAATAAAGAAAATATCTAATAAAAAAGTAAAGCTGGTAGAATGCTCAAGTCAACAATAAGCAGTAGGCAAACATATGAACATGTTGGTACCTCTTTCTTAACTACATTGATTCGTGTGTGTGTGTGTGTGTGTGTGTGTGTGTGTGTGTGTACATGTTCTTGCGGGAGTTTATCCAGAAATGGTGGCTGGACTGCCAAGATCAAAGATCTCCTTGTGTCCACCTCCCCACCACTGGGATTGCAGGCACATGATGGGGGAGAGCAATAGGAACTTGGGAATTTTCACTTCCATAGCAGGTCCTTTACTGGCTGAGTCGTCTTCCCAGCTCTCATGTCTATATTTTCTGAGATGATGATACTCCAGAAAATAGATACTATAGACTGTGTTAGAATAAGTAGATCTCCATACACACGCTTCTTAACTTTATAGTGCATTGTTACTGATTTAATAACCTGTTGTATTAACCAATAAAAACAAGAACAAAGAAAACCATTTCAGAATATTTCTTTGCATCTGATTGCATCGCAGTGTGTCAGGCAGAACTGGAAGGAATGTGTGTATCACATAAAATTGGCTTTAAGTTATCCTCACTATTATGATAGGCTTGAATTGTGAGCCAGCTGCTCTGACATTTCCTTCCTTCATTGAAGGCACCATGAGACCGTCACATAGAACAGAGATTCTCATATTAGCTCAAAATCAGGGTTACACAGAGAGACTTTAAACATCATAGTGCCCAGGCTGTATCATAAAACAATCATAAGAGAATTGCTCAGTGTTGAACCAAGGCAATGGTATCTTATGAAACTGCTTAGGTACTTTCAAGATAAAGCTGGGATTGAAGATTATGCTTCTATATAACCAATTGTCATTTTCCATTAGCCACACATAATTTTTGCTTCATGTATAATTACACAAGGCACATGGGGAAAGTTTCTGAAAACAACATCTGCTATGTAGTTAGTTCTTCGCAACTGAGAAGTTGTCATTTTTCTCCCTTTCTTCAAGAGTGAAGACATTCTATAAATGTTACAAAAGCTGGGTGCTCAATGCAATATAAAATATTCACTGACAGATAGACTCTGACCAAAAAAGAATATTTAATTAGCAAAATAAACAAAAGTGGGAAACAATCAGAGAAGGCTGTTGATTAATCACAACAAATAAGGATCCAGATACATACTTGATAACTCTAAAGTTTTATCCTGTATTTCTTACCTGGGTTAAAACTAAATATCAGCACCAACAACACTACTACCACCATCACCAATGTCATCACCACCATCACCAATGCCATTACCTCCATCACCATGCCATCACCACCATCACCAATGCCATTACCACCATCACCATGTCATCACCACCATCACTGTGCCATCACGACCATCACTAATGCCATCACCACCATCACCATGCCATCACCACCATCATCATGCCATCACCACCATCACCAATGCCATCACCACCACCACCAAACAACAAAACCTCCCTTTTTTAGTTTACTCAATACATGTGCATCTTTGATGAAATTCATTTCAAGACGGGGAAAATATGATATACCTTTAAAAACTAAGCAAAACCATATTTTTTTTGCTAGTTGACCATCTATATTTCTATATCCTTTTATACATCACAAATTGTCACTTAAAGATATCAAGTATGTCTGATAGATGCATAAAATAGAGACACACAGAGCATAATTAGATTAGCACAAAAAATAGGAAGATTTAGAGTGAACATAAAGCATGTATTTTTCATAAAAGTAAAATGTTCTAATTGATTTTTTTCAAAAAGTTTTTATTATGGTTCCTGGTCAAATATCATTAGCATATAATAAAGGTATCAAGTGGCATACATCTGTGTCAAAATTACTGTGGGCTTTAGGGTTCCCTCACTGGGACTAATACATAGCTGAGCTAATTAGTCTTCTATTGTTCTTTTAACAGCAAGGCCAATGAGATATTCTTATTTAGAATAGCAACATAAGAGTTCTTTTCTCTCCAGTGGTCATATTTCATAAGAGGTAGTTTTGAACATGATATTGTAAAATCAGGTATCTTTTAATACAGTTAATTTGTAGATAATTGTAGGACTATGAATGTACAGAGTAAGCTGCGAATACTACATTAATGAACAAATTACACAAAAATTCCTGTCGATTTATTAAACACTAAAAGGCTAAAAATAATAAAAAAAAAAACTGCAACAACTTTCATGGTTATGGCCAGTGCCCTTTTGACTGTTACAATTTAAAAGATAACTTTAGTCAGCTGGAAAGCATATGTTAAAAAGGAGTAGCTCAAGTGAAACAAATTCTTCTTGCCTTTGTCTCCAAGTGAACTGCACTGTGAAAGGACACAAAACGTGTTTGCATTGCCTGAGAGAATTGCGGCAAGATAAGGTGTAGCTGTCGAGTAACTGAAAACCTCTTCCTGCTATCAGAAATATTAAAAAAGAAAAAAAAAAGGAAAACCTGTTAGTTTCTCTTTTCTAACAAGTGAAACAAGTCATTTGGTTAAAAAAAAATAAGTTTCTTTGTAGCAGTATACATTTTTCATGTGAGTTGTCCTGGTAGATTTTCTAAAAGCTGATGCTGGAAGGCAGATAGGGCCAAGTGAAGAAATTTACGATTATTCAGGTGTATGGAATAGAGTCAGCTAAAAGCACATCTTAAAAGAGAAATCTAAATTTAAGAAATGAAGTTATTCATTATTTTTATCTTCTCTATGAAAAGTCTTCATTACAGCCCAAGGTCCCTTATAGCTCCTCTTTGACACTGTTGTTCAATGAAGCTAGTATAATGCTAAGTAATGCCCCTTCTTCCACTGCCTCCTCTCCGTTGATTTGAAAGAGTCAACTTGTGTTTTATACATATAGGACTTGAGACAGGTCACTGCTTTCAAATGATTAAAGAGTGTTTCCATACAATTGAGATATCAAAATATCTGTACATAATGCCAGCCTTCACTAAAGGTCACATTGTACAGTCAGATTCTGAGAAGAAACATACAGAATAACCTCTGGCTGTATCCCGTGCACTGCATAGCAGAACTTTGCTGAGGTATGGATTTTCTTGCTTAAGTGTAAACATCTTTGGCATAAAATGCTTTTCTATTATGCAGGAATTTGGGATACATATAGTATTTATTTGATGATCATTAAATCAGGGGTAGCTACTTTAGATAACAAAACCAAAAACCAGTGCATTTTGAACTGAGCATCCAGGCTATGGCTCTCTCTTCAATGTTGAACAAAGAAACTTGCAATTTCCTCATAAGTACATGCTTCAAATGATTACAGATGTGTACCCAGAGTGTACTTTAGTTTGTAAAATTTACTTTCTGAGTACTAATAAACTGTTACAGAAGCATATTTCCTATGCTTACTGTATCAGTAAAACTACCTAGGTTATACAAGGTGATATATGGTATTGGTCAAAAGAGATTATGTCTTTGTTTTTCCAGACCAAGATTCTTTAAAATGGAAGGGATTTATTATTGTTATCTATTAAAACATTTCAATAAGATCATATTTTAGTTTATGAAATATGTGGATTACAAATTATAATTCACACGATCAAAGGTTACATTTTAATGTGAAAAAGTGGTACTTACCTTTAAATTTGTATTTACTTATTATCTTGGTATGTATGGTGTGTGTGTGCATGCACTCCCACATATTCCATGGTGTCTATGTGAAATAAAAATGATAACATGCAGTAGTAAGTTCTCCTATGGGTCCTTGGATCAAACTGAAGTGTCGCGGAGTCACAGCAAGTGCCTTTATCTATACATTCACCTCTTCAGGCAGCTTCAAATCGTCTCACCTTCTAATTTGTTTTGAGACAATTTCTCCTTTTACTTGTCTTCCGTTTCTCTTTATGTCTGTGATTGGCTACTACAAATGCTATATTATGTGGCTTGCAAGTGCTCATGGACTGTCCTGGTCTGCCTCCCATCATCCTATAAGGAGCAGTGGGATTAGAAATATGTATCACTGTGCCAAGCCTATCTGAGTTGTAGAAACCTGTAGAATTTAGGTTCTTGGGCTTGTGTGACAAGCCCTTTTCCTACTGAGCCATCTCCCTAGCCACATAAAACAATTTGATACTTTATCTTGATACCTTTTATTAGCTTTCTTTATTTCATCAAAATCAGCCAACTCCTTCAAAAGAAAATGTAAACAGAAATTGTGACATGTCAAATGCTCAGCATTCCAGCAGAGAATGAATGCTTTTTAATTTGAAAAGGAATTAAACAATGTCAACTACTAAATTAGAGTTCATCTCTCATTAAGAATAAACCAGCTAGAATAATTTTACAAATTGACATACTGATAATTATTAGCTACATGTTAAAGCAGCGGAAGAGCAAAACCTTACATTTTTCTAAAGTATTCATAAAAATTTCAAAGTTACTCTCATGGTGATGAGTAGTCTATATCAGTATCCACTATAGTCTCTCCCCCTAAATCTTTTATTTGAAGAATAAATCCTGCTATTTAACTAGAGCAAATACATTGCCCCCAAAATACTAAGAAACTTGAGAAGTAATACTGAACCTAACTGGTATACATCAACACAAGCATGAGCAATAGTTCATGATTAGTTATAAGGTACCTTACATTATATAGTACGTATTAATTATCTCTGATTGCCTCAGCTTTTCTTCTTCCTGGATCACTGATTTCATCAGGAACAGCCAAGGAGTTGTTGGTTATGAGAGCGCCAAAACTTTCCTCCTCTCTAATTCTATGCAGTCAGGATGAACAGTAACCTATTCTCAGACTCAGTTTCTCTTGCCACCTGAAACCAAATAAAGTATACACTTTTATCAGTTGGAGTCACCTGGTACAGCCCAGTCATGTGATAGTGTTAACTACCTTTTCTGTAGACCTGATTCCTAGGGAATTGGGAGACAGTACGGGCTTGAAAAGAAGTAAGTCTTACCTTCTTCAGTTCCAAGGATGGTACCTAGGTCTGTTCTGAGAAAGCTCTTGGGCTTGATGCTGGCTGAGACTTCTTCAGAGGGATCATGGTAGTGAAACAGTGGTTGACATGGTAACAGATCACTTTGTATCACCTCACCTTTGTTCTACCTTTATGGTTAATATCATGAGTTCATGAAGCACTAAAGTCTTCTCTCACGGTTTGGCTTCTAGAGAATATGAGATCGAGCACAGGTGAAATTGAACTCGTATGAACTATTAAACTGATAGGCTGTTGATTCCTTTGCCTTCCTCTTATGCTGGAACTTTGTTTTACTAATAGAAAATACATTTTCACTCAGGTTCAACTGGATAACTGGGAAAGCATTCTGCTCACCCCCGAAGCAAGAATTAGTCACCACTCAAAAGTGTGTACTTATGGTTGACAGGAGATTCATTAAATACCTCGAGTCCACTGCAATAAATAGGAATAAACCCCAAAAGGAAACACATAAAGATGGAAAAGAATTCATAAATGACAGAGATAGAAGAGCAGGCTGGACATTATGTGATTTCATGCCATACTATACTGGTGATGGAAGAGAAGAGGAGGCACAGACACTCCAGCATTTCACCTTAGACTTGAGTGATTTGAAAATTTGGGGAAACTGAGAATTGGATTAGGAGCCGAGCACACATTTGTACTAGAGTTGTAGCTAAAATGAGATTTGTTATACAAACAATCCATACACTCGTGAGTGGAAATATTGAGTTAGATGATAATAGGCCAGTTTTTGCATATACTTAGAAAAATACCAGAGCCACAAACTGAGGCAAGAGATAATGAAAATAACATTTAAATGCATAAAATACTTCCAAAATTATATAGTGAATATTCTAGTGAATATAGTGAAATAAAACATGGTTGGCCTTGCAATAAATTACATGGAGCTGTGATGTTTCTGAAAAGGGATGACATTTAGAAGGAAAATACAAAGCAGATAGCATATCAAAGGAACAGAATGAGAGGGAAAATGAAAGAAACAATAGGAAGAATGCTGTGAGCTTAAGAATGGTGACAGGAGGCGGCCACTTCAGGTTCCATATCCCTGTTGCTTGGAGACTTAGCTAGGAATTCCCCATGAGATTCCTTTAACTTTCCATTGTCTTAGTTTTCTGGCTCATTCCAGGGATTCCTCTCCCTTTCATGGATTTCAGTTCTTTTTCTTAGTTCTGGCCCTCAATCTTCTTACACTTGATCCCTCCTGGTCCACTCCCCATCCCCGTTCCTACATGTTTCTCTCCCTCCATTCACCTCCGTTGATTATTTATTTACTCTTTTGAATGAGAGTCATGTGTTCTTCTTGTCCCCCTCCTTGTTAGTTAGTTTCCTTAGGTCTGTGGATTATAGCCTGGTTATCTTGTACTTTATGCCGAATATTCAATTATAAGTGAGTACATACCATTTGTGTCTTTTTGGGTCTGGGTTTCCTAGCTTATGATATTTTCTAGCTCCACCCTGTAAGTTTCATAATGTCTTTATTTTCAATACCTGAGCAGTATTCCTTTGTGCAAATGCACCACATTTTTTTTTTTATTTATTCATCTGTTGAGGGATATCTATGGTGTTTCTATTTTCTGGTATTACAAATAAAGATGCTTTGAAATGGCTGCCTCCTGTAACAAGACAAAACCTCCAAATGGAGGCATAGGGACACCAACCTTGCTATAAAATCTTTGGCTCACAATTTTCCTGCCTATAAGATGTGCAGTGATTAAGAAGGAGCAGAAATTGAAGGAATGAGTAACCAATACTGGCCCAACTTGAAACCCATGCCATGAGAAAGAGCCCCCTCCTGACACTGTTAATGATATTCTGTCATAATTGCAGAGAGTCAACAAGCAAAACTTTCTCCTCAGAGGCTTCACCCATCAACTGATGGAAACAGATGCAGAGACCCACAACCAAACATCAGAGAGCTTGGGGAATCTGGTGGAAGAGGAAGTACTGAAAGAGCCAGAAAGGTCAAGGACATCACAAGAAAACCAACTAACATGAGCCTATAGGGGCATACAGAAATTGAACCACAACCAGAGAACATGCATGGGATGGACCTAGGCTCTCTACACATATGTAACAGATTTGTGTCTTGGACTTCATGTGGGTCCCCTAATGGCAGGAGCAGGGGCTGACTCTGACTTTATTGTCTGCCTTTGTATCTTTTTTCCCTAACTGTTCTGCCTGATCTAGACACAACAGGGGAAGATGAGCCCAATATTCTGCAACTTGTCCAGTGATTCTGGGACCAGGACTCCAGAAATTTCATGTCTTATTTGATGGTTACTCTGCTGGTAGCATGGGCTTTGGAGACTGGAAATTAGGGCTCAGAGGAAAGGTATGTCCTTCTAAATGCCTACTGAGTCCCTCTGGACTTCTCTTTCATATCACAAATTGTATGTATTCCAGATGATAAGTTCTTTCCACACTTCCAGGCCACTTTTACTGAGCCACATATTAATTCTCCCTCAAAAGTCCGAATCCTAGCTTCTGTGATTTTTTTTGTTTTTTGTTTTTTCTCTTTGTCACTGGAGAAGCGATGTGGGTCAAAAATATCACAAACAAACAAAAACAAAAACAAACACAAAATGCCAGTTCTTCAGCTCTACAGGTTGAGACAGCCTTGGTGACCTAGGCTTAGGACTGATTGCTCTTTCCTTCAGTTATTAGCTCATGTTACCTGTCTGGCTTATTTAGTCTTCAACTGCTTTTACTGTATTGCTTTCTGCCAGTTGAAAGAACTACCTTAGTTTGTATAGAGTTTCCCAAAGAAACTCTAAACAAAACACTTGATTTCATAGTAGAACAAGATTGAACTTTTAAAATTAAATTTAGTTAAATGTTGTGGTTGAGATAATCCTTTAAAAGAGTCAAAGATTTAGACAACAGTAACTTTTATAAGGCAATAATAATAAAATTGAATGTGTGTTGATATCACTGAAAATAGTCTGGCAGTGATTTAAAGAGATGTCCTATCTTGTGAAGGGTGAAATTAAAAATTAAAATAAGTGATCTTGTTTTCTGTTTTGTTTTTGGAACTCACATATATTACATAAATGTTTGTTGTTCAGCCACACATATTTTGATTTTGACATATGTTCTCACTGATTTTTAGTGGACCTCAAACCTTCTATCTTCTTGCTTCAGGCTCTTAAATAAGTGGAATTATAGGTATGAACTACCACTCATGGTTAATAAAATTAGGATGGGACTATTGTTCATCATTCCATGCTGAAGAATATGGAATATAAATATGTACTTCATATTAGTATGTATATATTATATAGGTACATAGTGTGATTTAGTAATATGAATGCTTTATATATAAAACTTGAATATAGATAGAAAATTATTATTGTTAATATTACACAGGAAGTAGTCGATGATAAAGAGACACTCTATGTTGTGAGAAGTTAAATTAAAAATGATTAGTTTTGTGGATTGTATTTTGGGTATTCCAAACTTCTGGGCTAATATCCACTTATCAGTGAATGCATACCATGTGTGTTCTTTTGTGATTGGATTACTTCACTCAGGATGATATCCTCCAGATCCATTCATTTCCCTAAGAATTTCATAAATTCATTGTTTTTAATAGCTGAGTAGTACTCCATTGTATAAATGTATCACATTTTCTGTATCTGTTCCTCTGTTGAGGGACATCTGGGTTTATAAATAAGTTTCTGGCTATTATAAATAAGGCTGCTATGAACTTAATGGAGCATGTGTCCTTACTGAATGTTGGAGCATCTTCTGGGTATATGCCCAGGAGTGGTATAGCTGGGTCCTCTGGTAGTACTATGTCTAATTTCTGGAGGAACTGCCAAACTGATTTCCAGAGTTGTTGCACCAGCTTGCCATCCCACCAGCAATGAAGGAGTGAAGGAAAGACAATCCAGAGACTGCCCACCCTGGGAATCCTTCCCATATACAATCACCAAGCCCAGACACTATTGTGGATGCCAGCAAGTGCTGGCTGACAGAAGCCTGATATAGCTGTCTCCTGAGAAGTTCTGACAGTGCCCAACTAACACAGAAGTGGAGGCTCACAGTCATCCATTGGCCTGAGCACAGGATCCCCAGTGAAGGAGCTAGAGAAAGGACTCAAGGCTGAAGGGGTTTGCAGCCCCATAGGAGGAACAACAATATGAACTAACTAGTACCCTCAGAGCTCCCAGGGACTAAACCACCAACCAAAGAGTACACATGGTGGGACTCATGGTTCTAGCTGCATATGTAGCAAAGGATGGCCTAGACCTCAAAATTCAATCCACAACCTGAAAGAGAAAAGAGAGAAAGGAGGAGCAAGAGAAGGAGGGAAGGAGAGAGGGAGGGAGGGGGCAGAGAGGGAGAAAGAGAGACTGAGAAACAGAGAGACAGAGACAAAGAAAATGAGAATATTATGAGTACTATGAGTTCTTTGAAACCTCAAAACTCACCCCCAAGAGCATAGCTCTTCCAAGGCTCATCTGTTAATCCTTCCCAAACAGTTTCACCAAATGGGGACCACTCAAATGTACGAATCTATGAGAGCCAGTCTCATTCAAATTACTACAAGCAATTTTCTCAGGATCAAGCAGATAACCAGCAAGGCAACATATTTTGTCTTACCTATTTTATTTTCTGATTGAATACATTTATAATATAGCTATGTCCTTTGTATTAATTCAAGAGAAAATGTTACTCAAGTCAAAAGAATATCTTGTGAAATTTCAGAGATTAAAAAGCACATGTCAGTTTGAATTTTCCTTAAGAGATACTGTCTTACTATTCATTAGGGGTGTGCATGTGTTTGTGTGTGTTAATATGCTGTATTTCTGTAACTTTTGTAAAGCTACATTAGAATCTAACGATGATTTAAAAAGCAATAGTCCTTATGGGCAAGGACTATATGGTATTTGCAAAAATCAGTTTTTATTGCGTCATTGCATATAATCAATGTCAAGACCTTTTTCAAGGTCTCCCTACCTGAAGCTGCCTTAGAACCAACAATCTTCCTTATATCCCCTTCTTACAGCTACAATAGGCCATAAATGCTTATAAAAGCTAGGCATTTGTACTGACTTTAGTCTCATGCGGTACCATACTTAAGACAGTAAAAATGCTATTAAAGTCCTTTCCTTTGGTAACAATTTGTTTTCACATATATTAACATGTGTAATTTTACAGGAAAACATGATAAATGTTCATTTATAAAAGACTTCACTCAACAGTAAAATTTATTATCTATCATATTTCAATATTCTAAATAATTACTATAGAAACATATCTATAGTATTTATATTATTTATATTTATATATTTATCAATGATTTTAAGACCCTAGGCCTGGGGAACAAGCTTCATATTCAAAGTAATTGCAATGCAACATAAAGACCTTTGAACCCATATAAAAATGCTTGGTGAATGTGGAATCCCTCTGTAATTTCAGCCTTGAAAACTGGAGACAGGGGATCTCAGAGAAAGCAAGCTAGTTTTATCTGGGAGCTCTGGGTTTGATTGAGAGACTCTGCCTCAATGAATAAAGCATCTTGTTAATGGAGAATGATTCTTGCTATCAACATATGCCCTTCACTTGCACAGGCACACACATTCAAATATATCCCCACACAAATGTGCCCACATACCTACAATTACACATGCACACACACACCATAGCCATGGATGGAAAGGGGGAAAATTAAAACCCTTTGAGAGATAAAAACCATTTGCAAGAGAGAAGCTCTGAAACTTAGCCATTAAGCATCCATTCTATCACTAGGGTCTCAAATAGTATTCAGGTGGTTTTGATTATTTCGTGAGATGCATGTGGCCTGTGGCATGTGTAACTCTGCCTCAGGATGGATATCATACCTTGAGGTCGAAAACTACATTGGAACCAGGAGCATCAGTCTTCCAAAGCAAATTTGTTGTCCAGACTATGTGGATAAATATCCCCATGTGTGCAAGAGTCAACGGTTACTTTGAACTGGAGGAGTTGAAAAGGCATTCCGGAAGTGGTTATCTAGAGAGAACTGAATGAATAAAACTATCCCAGTCAGTGGGAAAGCTAAAATATCCTTCTCCAAAACTCACTAAAATTTCTCTTGACTTTGTCTGGCAGAATGAAAAATAGACCAGAGGACATAATTTTAAGTACTTTAAGATCCTATGTTAATTGGACATGGTCTTCCAACATGGCTGCACTCTTTTGCGGCCTGAGCACACTTACTGGTGTTGAAACTCAGACCTCATGCCGTTTCCCCAGAGACCCACATCTTGTTGGGTAAAAATTCCAGCTTAACCACCTCACTGTATTTCTTTGAAAGTAACTAAGTACATGAGACAATACTTGGATAATATATTTCTCTTAGCCGGATGCTCACATTTCAACTGAAATACACTCTAAAGTTAATGTTGCTGGTCACATAGGTTATAAAACCATCACATTGGTCCCCTGCCCTTATTTCTAGCCTCATTTCTTCTGACACTGTCCTACTTTGAGCCCTCTGAGAGCTTCATGGTACTCAGTCTCCACAAGCTTTGAGAGGGATCCTTGATTCATTCGTGATTTAAAGATGTTTTAGGTTTGAAAACTTCAATTATGTCATGAATGGGGAAACCTCTCTTAGGATTAAGAAGGAAAAAATATAGTGATTTTAATTTTTTTACCCCTTGAAACAAAAAAAGAGAGAGTAAGATTATTTTTCAATTAAAGGCTCTCGTCTTGGCCTAAGGATTTAAGATATTCAGTCTCTCAAGAGCCTGGCTTCCCAGGAGTGGGGATGTTAAATTTAAGCTATAGAATTCACCTGAATTAAAGTAAATCAGCCAGATGCATAACCTCCCTGGGTTTGCACAGTTCCGTTCCTGTAGAGTTATCCTTGTCTGCAGAGATTGCTCTTGCTCTGAGTTCCCACACATGCTTCTAACCTATTTACTGACTATTCAAAACAGCTTTGTTTTATTTTTGCCACAGTAGTTTCAGTTCAATTATCCCAAGCTAAATTCTACCAATTCCTTTTGGAACCAGTAGACTTATTTTACAATAAGATAAAGAAAAGTTAAAGAGAAAAAAAGGGGGGGGCACATTCTTGGAGGACACATTAATTGTTTCAAGACATTAGTGTCAGTATTGTTATTATTATTTTTTGTAAATGCAGCCCTCACAGTAAGAGAACACAAGAAACCTGTAGGTGAACATCAGAGTCTTTTGTTCACGTTGTTCTGGAGAGATCCTTTGGTAGGGGGCCTTCATCCTGGTTTTTCTCATTCAGCTAATATCACTAACTGGTTTCTTTGTAGTGGTGGTGGTGGGGCGTCTCATCAAAGTATTCCATACAGTTCTCATTGCTATGACCAAATGTCTGACAAGAAATAGCTTTAAGGAAGAAAGATTTACTTTGGTCATGGCGGAATGATAGCGATCATCATAACAGGATTGGAAACAAGGCCAGGGCACATGGAGGGGAAAGCAGCAGTGGCCCTCAGATAATCAGGCTGCTTACTCACATCTCACTGTATCAAGAAATGTAGGCAGGACAAAAAGCAGAGAACAGATTGAGAGTGTGGGCAGACTAGAGCCGAGTGAACATCTCCAGCTACCTACTTCCTCCAGCTGGATCCTGCCTACCAATGGTTCCAAAACTCCCCCAAACAGTGGGGCTTCTGGGAACCCAGCATCCAAACACTTGGAGCCTTTGGGATAACGTTTTACATAAAATCCACAAAAGCTGATGTCTTTTACTCTCAAGCATCTCATTGGATATGAGAGGTGGTAGAGCAAGAGCTCCAAATGTACTGTATTTCCCGTTCTTCACATGACTAGTAGGGTGACCACAAAATGTCATGAAAATGTTAATTGGATTTGGACTGTGGAACTACAGGTCAAATCGGCTGACTTCAGTAGACCCTGATGTTTCATGTTGTTTTGTCTCTGAGTTCCATCAGTGGTTCCATTGATTGCTAAACTATGTTGTTTCTAAGATACTGTCTATCCTCCTCCATGACATGGGTTTTCATTCAATGACACCTAGACTATGTTATGGCTTTCAAATTTGGTCCAGTTATCTTTCTTGCTCTGCTCCTTCCATGACGTGGGTTTTCATTCACTGACACCTAGACTTTGTTATGGCTTTCAAATTTGGTCCAGTTATCTTTCTTGCTCTGCTCTGTCCTGAACTTCAGCACAAGAGTTCAAGATGTTTACATAAGCCCAGTCATTTTTACCGTTTCTCTTTTTTCCCTGTCATTCTTTGTTCTTGTTCTTTTACTTCTTCCTCATCCATGCTGGGAATCAGACCCAGAGCTGTGGGCAAGTTCCACAAGAGATTTAAAGATGTATATCTACCTCTGTTATGGACTTCTTTTTGTTTGTTTGTTTTTTTATTAGGTATTTTCTTTATTTACATGTAAATTTCTCCTTTCCCAGTTTCCCCTCCAAAAAACAAACAAACAAACAAACAAAAACAACAAGAACAAACCCCTGTTGCCTCTCTCCTCCCCATGCCTGCCACCCCACCCTCTCCCACTTATTGGCCCTGGCATTCCCCTACACTGGGGCACAGAACCTTCACAAGGCCGAAGTCCTCTCCTCCTACTGATGATCGAATTTGCAATCCTCTACTATACACATGCTGCCAAAACATTCAGTCCCACCATGTATAGTCCTTGGTTGGTGGTTGGGTCCCTGGGAACTCTGAGGGTACTAGTTAGTTCATACTGTTGTTCGTCCTAAGGGGCTGCAAACCCTTCAGTTCCATAGATCCTTCCTCTAACTCCTTCATCAGGGACCGTGTACTCAGTTCAATGAATGGCTGTGAGCCTCTACATCTGTATTAGTCAGGTATTGTCAGAGCCTCTCAGGAGATAGCTATATTTAGGCTGGCTTGTCCTTTCTTCAGTCTCTCCTCTATAGTTAATCTCTGCAACTCCGTCCATGGGTATTTGGTTCCCCCTTTTAAGAAAGAATAAAATGTCCACCTTTTGGTCTTCCTTCTTCTTAAGTTTTTAGTGGTTTGTGGGTTGTTCTTCCTGTATTCCAAACTTCTGGGCTAATAACCACTTATCAGAGAATAACCACTTAACACACAAAAGAATACCATGTGTGTTCTTTTGTGATTGGGTTACCTCACTCAGGATGATATTCTCCAGATCCATCCATTTGCCTAAGAATTTTATAAATTCATTGTTTTTAATAGCTGAGTAGTACTCCATTGTGTAGATGTACCACAGTTTCTGTATCCATTCCTCTGTTGAGGGACATCTGGGTTGTTTCCAGTTTCTGGCTATTATAAGTAAGTCTGCTATGAACATGGTGGAGCATGTGTCCTTATTACATGTTGGAGCATCTTCTGGGACCCAGGAGTGGTATAGCTGGATCCTCTGGTAGAGCTATGTCCAATTTCTGGAGGAACTGCCACACTGATTTCCAGAGTGGTTGTACCAGTTTGCAATCCCACCAACAGTGAAGTAGTGTTCCTCTTTCTCCACAACCT
Organism: Montemys delectorum; assembly: GCA_019843815.1. Classification (NCBI taxonomy): domain Eukaryota; kingdom Metazoa; phylum Chordata; class Mammalia; order Rodentia; family Muridae; genus Montemys; species Montemys delectorum. The sequence goes on from JADRCD010182396.1 coordinate 18,922, forward strand.
CTCCAGCATGTGCTGTTACCTGAGTCTTTTATCCTAGCCAATCTGACTGGTGTGAGGTGGAATCTCAGAGTTGTTTTGATTTGCATTTCCCTGATGACTAAGCATGTTGAACATTTCTTTAGGTGCTTCTCAGCCATTTGGAGTTCATCAGTTGAGAAGTCTTTGTTTAGCTCTGTACCCCATTTTTTAATATGGTTATTTGATTCTCTGGTGTCTAACTTCTTGAGCTCTTTGTATACATTGGATATTAGCTCTCTATCAGATATAGGGTTGGTAAAGATCTTTTCCCAATTTGTTGGTTGCTGTTTTGTCCTATGACAGTATCTTTTGACTTACAGAAGCTTTGCAACTTTATGAGGTCCCATTTGTCAATTCTTGATCTTAGAGCAGAAGCTATTGGCGTTCTCTTCAGGAAATTTTCCCCTGTGCCTATTTGTTATGGACTTCTAATCTTGTAAGAGGTAGTTATGTTTTAATGTCAACTAAGAGGGTGAGGCCTGACCCCCTTGAATATGAATGCTGCTTGTTCCCCGAATGGTGGCCAACTCATGGATTGTAACCCTGTATATCCAGGTTTTATCTTTAACTGTACAGTGCAAACCTACTAGCAACCTGCTACCTCATAAAGAATTGATGATACTGACTGGTCATTCCTATTGTTACAAGAGTCCTATTATTCTAGGTCCTTAAGACTTTTTATAACAATCTCTACATTTGAAGTAAGACTCTTAGGACTGTTGATTCATGAATTTGTGGGCGATTTTTTGCTAAATCTTACTTTCTTTATCTATGGTCCCAGGGCATAGATCATCCAGATCCATGTCATGCTGTCCATTAAAGGTCAGACTTTCTAAGGTCTTTCAATGCTACAGTGCTATGGTAGTTATTATTTGGAATATAAATATAAATATAACCTTCCTTTTGATAGGGTTGGTTACACTGATTAAAAGCAAGATGCATGGTGAATATTTTACCCCAACATGGAAACGAAGAAGATAAAAATGAAATTACTAAAATAAAGTTGAGAAATGCTTTTATGCAGGAATGGATCCCTTAAAGTTTACTCATGGTTAGGCAAGTGTCTTATCTCTGAAAATCTAAGTGAAACAGTAAGTATTGGAAGGAAATTGGGGTAACATGCATTAATAGAATATGACTGTATAATACTCGGTAACATTCTGGCTTCTGGCCTTGCCAAACAGATAGAATCATTCTTCCTAGGCTGAGGCATACATCTTTCAGTTCCCAACTCACCTCTGCAGTTGGAAGTGAACTTGACTGAAGGAAGCTATTTCTATAGGGCAGTGCTGTGGAATTTGGTTAAGGCTATATTATAACCGAGCATGTTAAACCATATTCAACTCTTGTAACTATGTCAACATGTACTATATTGACAATAAAACTGTATATTGCAAAGGCAATCCATGTTTCTTCTTTGTCTCCCTGTCTCAATTTCGGACAACTCTGACAGTCTGTGCCAAGCATATACATAGAACTGGTCAAAGAATTTTCTGAAACTTGGTGGTTGTTTATCCCCTTTCCAATCTGATTCCTTCCACACCCTCACTGAAGAGCAGTCTGGAAAAACTCAAAGTGATACTTGGATGTCTGACTTTGACTCTTGGCCATGACTAGGGCAATCAGATTTATCACATACTGTGAAAAGTATATAACTTCTGTACCAATCCTTTGGGTAATTCATTTTACTGATGACTTCCAAATGGCTGAGCTGGCTAAATAGATTGGTTTGACAGCATAGCTAGAGAAGCATAAAAGTTTTATTGACGCTTCTACTTTGAGGTCTCCCAAAGCCACAATTTCATAGATGATCTTAGTTCAGTCCATAAGTGCAGCATGGTCAGTACCTGTGGAAGAGTGTTTCTGAAATGGCATCTGGATGTCTTTCTGACCTCAGTGTTTACCAGAAATTGTTTTCTTTTGTGGCACTGCATCCTCCCATCTTTTTCTTAAAGTAAACATGTTACATGACAATATTCTATAAAATCTGAGAGTTCTTTAAATATCTCCACACAGGAAATCTTTCCAATTCCATAATCAACTTTTCCAACACAAACCTCAGTCTTATTGCTTCTTTACAGGGGGTCCCTATCCTGTGAACATAATAAACTCTTGGAAAGTGTAGTGATCTGGTGTGTTGGAGTCCATGTGGTCTGATGTTTCTTTCTTGGGAACAAACACTGACCCAGATGTGGCTCTATAACTGGAAAACTGCAGACAGGAGAGACAAAACTTAGAAGGAGTATCTTCCTGAAGGCAAACAATGCCACAAGGGGAGAAAAACACAGAAAAAAGAGTCTAGAAAAGAGCTTCAAAGAGATGTTGGCTTAAGCTTTGTTTGCAGTGGTGTATCTTGTAGCTAACTAAACAATATGTAAACAGTAATGGGAAAAATAAAAACTGCGAATTCTTGAAGTGGAGTCAGAGTCTTGTGCTTTTCTCTACCACCATTCTACTCTCTGGGTCCCTGTTGTCCTTCTGGCTACACTGGCTGCTTCACAGTTGACTCTGGATTTGTCAAGGGGCAGTTGTGGAGATTATCTCTCTAGGTTTTTTTTTTAATATACCTTTTTCTTTATCACTTCTATGAGTTAAACCATGTCCTTCAAAATTCCTGTGTTAAACTTCTAAGCACCAGAAACTCAGGCTATGGTTTTAGGAGACAAGACCATTACAGGTAAAATCAGTTAAGAGCTAATCATGCTAAGAGTAAAAAGTAGACCCTTAGTCCAAAACAGCCAGCCAGGGTTCTTGCATAAAGAGGCTATATGGATGCACACATGTGCACATACATGCACACACACACACACACACACACAAACACACATACACACACACACACACAGAAAGAGAGAGAGAGAGAGAGAGAGAGAGAGAGAGAGAGAGCATTATATAAAACTGAAAGTAAACATCACTCAGATGCAAGAGAGGCCCAGTGAATGACAAAGTACCAGGAAGAAGGAGAGAGGTGGGACCCAAGATCCCACAGCCCTCATAAGCAACTAATGTTGCCATCCCTTAATGTCAGATTTCTGTTCTTGAGAAAAATAAGACAGTGAAGTTCTTTTGTTGATTGAAACACAGTTTTTAATTCTTTGTTACAGTAACACTGGCAAATGAAAATCTTTGCTTAAGATTCAATCTGCTGGATGGCCCCAACCAGACCTCCCAGAGCTCCCATTACTAAACCACCAACCAAAGAGTACACATGATGGGACTCATGGCCTCAGCCACATAGGTAGCAGAGGATGGCCTAGTCAGACATCAATGGGAGGAGAGGCCCTTGGTACTGTGAAGGCTTGATGCTTCAATGTAGGGCAATGTCAGGTCCAGGAAGCAGGAGAGGATGGGTTGGTGAGCAGGGGGAGGGGGCATGGGAAAGGGGGTTTTCAGAGGGGAAACCAGGAGAGGGGATAACATTTGAAATGTAAATAAAGTACGTAATAATTTTTTATAAAATGAAAGAAAACAAAAATATTCAATCCTCAATGAGTTAATTCAGACTTTCCTGTGTATAAAACAAACAAAAGACAATATTGTAAATAGCAAGAGACAAAGCATTGTAGACTGTCTAAGATAACTTTGCAGTTACAGGTCTGTTGATTAGAAGATGGATATTCCTTTACACAGAGAATACTCCACTGGCATTCCATCAAGTTGGAAGGATGACACAGCATCCTCTGGGTAGTAGTGGAACATCAGTGTGTAGACAGATACACAGGCTCTGAGCCTTAGAAAAGAGCCGCATTTAGAGAAATACTGATTACACTTGAAGAAGTTAGATTTCTAATCATTAATTGTGGGTTACAGCAGGAATGGTACATAGCCACAATGTACAAGCTGTGCCATGAACTGGTGTGATAGCTTGTGGTGCTTGAGGAGCTGAGAGAGATACCTCACACTGGCCAGCAGCTAAAATTTCCAAACCCCCAGGGAAGAAAGAAATTTATCACCAAATGTTGGGTGTCAAGTTTTATAGTAGAACTGGGTATGCCACAAACATATTCCACAGGGAACAATTCAGCAAGAGGATTGAAATTAAAATCTAGAGCCAAGACAATTCACTGGAGATAAGAATAGACTTTGCAGCAGATGGTTTTACGACAGCTGGAAATCTGCATGCCAGAGAATGAAGCTGCATTCTTAGTTCATATTGCATGTAAAATTAACTAAAAGGGAATCAAATACTTAAATTATAAAAAGCTAAACTTACTATAGTTTTTGGAGAATAAGTTGGTGTAAATCTCTAATCAGAACAGTAACAAGAAGATACAGAAATATCAATAAAATAAACACTTAAAATGTCATATAGTCTAGATGGATGTAGTGGCACACATCTTTTATCCCAACATGTGGGATACAGAGGCAGGAAGATCTTTGTGAATTTGAGTCCAGATTGATCTACATAGTGAGTTCCAGGACAGCCAGAGCTACGTAGAGAGAGACCTTGTCTTGAAAAATAAAAACAAAAATAAAATATCTTAAGAACACCTCTAAAAACTAATAAAAATTATCCAAATAGTTAAAATAAAGGCTAAAGATTACATTTACATGTTTTTCAAAGAAGGAAGGGATATAAATATGATTGAGTAAATAAAAAATATTTGTATGTAAATAACAATGAGAGAGATGCAAATCAAAACTATTGTGACACCAATCACATGAACTAGAATGTCTGGAATAAAAGGAAGTCAAAAATAATTAGCATGTAAAAAGAAAACAACAACAACAACAACAAAAAAAACCCCAAAGAAATGAACCAAAAACCAAAACAAAAAAGAATAAAAAAAATAAGGAGAATACAAAGGAATGAAAAGAGGGATGGCTAGTTTGGAAAACAGTCTTTTCCTTAAAAGAGGAGGCCATTGTATAACACATATCCACCAGAATTATATAATTATAAGTAGTAAACACATAAATCTATACAACAATTCACACATCAGTATAAAATGCAGCATTGTTCATATTGGCCAAAAGAGGGAATCAAGTCAAATGGTCAAGTGATGAATGGATTTAACGTTTGGTACATCCTTATAATGCAATGCTATATGGCAATAGAAAGCTTAGATTCTGATTCATGCTACCTTCATTAGATTAAGGGAACTATGAGGATGCATTGTGTGATCCCATGTTAAACTGTCCTGAATAGATATATCTAAAAGACAAAGAATAGCCAATCAGTGGGGCTACTGAAGGATCATGGCGCAGCATAGGACAGGACATTGTAGCTATGGAGTGCTGGGTTTCTCACTCAAGGAAAGAGAACAATGAAAAGTTAGTTGTACTGCTGCTGCACTACTGTGTGTTATACTGAGTCATTTAGTTACAGATTTGTGATGAGTGCTTAATGTGGTATGAAAGCCAACTCTAATTAAATTGGCTAAAAATCTGGGACAAGGACAGAGTTTTTAGGGTAGACATAGGCTTGCAAAAAGAGCTATAGTTTTATCTGTGTGAAAACAGCAGGATCAGATGCATAGCAAAAGCATAAGGTCTTCCTCTTCGGGGAAAATCTCACAAAGCATGGAAAGATTTTATTATTTTAAATAAATTGACTTGCTTGCATAATTTGACAACCTTGGAAACGGTGATCTTAACAATGGTTTTGGTGCAGGAATTTTGTAACCTTAATTTTTTTTCTTCTTTTGCTTAAAACTATTTACAAATCATCCTATTATTATATTATTTAATTAATGCAAGCTATATTGCTAGGAATAAAATAAACTATGGTTTTTAAAAATTAAAAATAAATAATTATGATAATTATGATAGTTCTCTATTGAGCCACCCCATTGTCTTTAACTTTATCTTATCCAAATCGCACAAGTTTTCACAATTTTTTAGTAATTTGAAAAGCTCAATTCTTATGTTAAAGCATCAGTTCTTTATTATTTTAATTTAAATTTCAAATTCTATGCAACTATGCAAAGCTTTCTTTTCTTTTGTTTTGTTGTTATTGAATTTGTTGTTGTATCCCAGAATATGCAAGAGACAGACAGGAGGGGGCTCCTGTTTAGTTTCCACACATTCTTTGACCCTTCCATTTTAGGGTGATATCTCTGGGCCAGGAAGGAAGGTGTGGCTGTGTCATGGAACCCTGCCACATATGCACACTAAGAACCAGTATGGAGCTGACAATATTCCGAGAAGCAATCAAGAGGCAGGATGATTATTGCCTTGATGTGTCCTGGACAGCCAGGCTTTATTTTCTCTGGCAGTTTTCAAGTATTTGTATAGTTTTCCTCGTTATCTGGTGGGGCTCCTCCCAGTGGATTTCTGGAACTGTGGATAGCAGAGACCTTTGAAGAGACGATGCTTTGCGTACACATGTTCTGAAGACAAAGCGGAGCTCACTTTTGCAAGCTACATTTAGTTTAGTTTTATGTCTGTGCATGCTTTGCCTTATGTAGGTCTTCTTGCCTAGTGCCTACAGAGACCAGACTGGATCTGGCAGTGGAATTAGAGTTTGGGTAGGATCTAGGCTGCCATGTGGGTGCTGGGACCTGAGCTGAGTACTCTAGAAGAACCGTGAGTGCAAATTACAGTCTAAAGATGTCAACAGATGTCATCCCTCCCCATCTCCATAGTCTGTTCTTCTTTCTTCCTTGCTGCCTATTTCTTCTGTTTTGTTTGTTTGTTTGTTTGTTTGCTTTCCTGTTCTTTGTTGCTTTCTTCAAAACATCAGATACCATTGACATGTCGTCTAAATCCTCCAACACCACTGGGAACTGGGTGCTGTGTGAATAGTCTCCTCATTGATAATTTCTTAGAGTTAGGCCATACTTCCAGGTGGTAGCATGCTCAACCAAAAGACACACTAAGGACTGAATAATTTACTCTGGTTCTTTGGCAACTTGGGTAACAGTGGTGACTATATTTGTAGACTTGTTCTTTCTGTGAAAACTGGCAGTGGCATTTTTGACACCATTAAAAATAATACTGACAGGACAGAGTCTTTGGAGTGGTCCACATAGTATCTTTCATCATCATCATCATCGTTATCGTCATCGTCATCATCGTCGTCATCGTCATCATCATCATCATAATCATTTTTTAGAGGAAAATAAATGTCGTAAGACAATGGGAACAATTATATTACTGCCACTGAAAATCATACCTTACTGTGCCAAGGTAAAAAAAGAACTTGGTAATGAGACCTGGCTTTGATTAAGAAACGTGGAAAACAGAGACACAAACTGTTTCCACTTGAATTCTTCCTGCTTTCTCAATCCACCTCTACAGGGTGCAGCTTATGAGTGGTCAACTTATCAATGGTCAGACATGAAAATTGAATGCTTCCATATTGTTTTCTTCATCCTATATAACTTTAGATCTATGATTTGTATCTTTTTAAAGTGCCAGGTCACACAGATTTTTTGAAACCTTTTCAAGACCCGGGGAGGGGGGATAAATGAGGAAACTGACTTGGGGAAGAAATGATGAAGTGCTGTTTGACCAGAAATTTCACAGTATAACTCTTTCTAACCACCCACGGTAGGCTGTACATTAGAAGAGGCACACTAGTGAAAAAGGGAAACAAATAAATGAAAACATTTAATGATTTCTTATTTTATAAATACAGGCAAAGTGTTTTACTTAACCACTCAAGTTTAATAGACCATCATATAAATAAACTTGAAAAACAAACTGAGTCTCCTTTCTATAACATGGCTCTTTTTTTTTTTCATCATAAAAAAAATGAAAGCAACAACTGAGAGAGAGAGAAATTGTGACAAGGCACGAGGTAGAGATATACTGAGTCCTTAGAGTCAGGATGTACAGTAATCTGTGAACTGTGTCACCATGCCAACGGGTCTTTCATTCCAAGACCATGCCTCTATACATGCAAGGGAGGGTGCACTGCCAGACGAGGCTTGGCTACAATAAATCAGTTTATTTTCACAGATGTGAAGTGGTAGCTTTGTAATTCCTATCTCATTTTGTCTCCACCGCTGCTTCATTCTGGCTGTATTTTCCCCAGAATATTTCTAATTTGTCTGTCTTCATCCATTTTCTTCATTCTTTGTTTTTCTTTTCTCTCCTGTACACTAATATCAGAAAGACTGTGTCTCCTTAACATTTCTCATTGTAACATGCCCATACGCCAGAATCATGAGAGCATCCATTTCAGTCAGCAACTCAAGTATAACCTTTTGGCTTTAGTATGTTATCTTTTAGGATCTCTGAGTGACTGACGCTGCTGTTCTTACCTTCCAGGTATTCAGCTTTACTCCCCCATAGCTGGAGAATTTTCTATTCCTCTCTTCCTAGCTCAACTACTGGTGGTGCTCTCCCATCCCAAGGCTCCCTTTCATTCATCACTGTGCTCCCTTCATTGTGAGCCCTCCTATGCCTGTGAGCCCTCCCATCACTGTGCTCCTCCCATCACTGTGCTCCTCTCATCACTGTGAGCTCTCCCATCACTGTGAGCACTCCCATCTTTGTGAGCCCTCTCGTCACTGCTTCCTTCATTGTGAGCCCTCCTATGCTTGTGAGCCCTCCCATCACTGTGCACCCTCCCATCACTGTGAGCACTCCCATCACTGAGATCCTTATTTGACATTTCCGAGGGCCCCAGACACTCCAACTCAACCCTTTTTCCTTTTTACTCTAAGAGTTATGACTTCTGTTTATCTATCACTTTCAGATTTAAGTGAAATTTCACTTAATTTGACTTGAATAATGAAAGAAAAAAGATATTTTGAGTCTTATTTGATGCAAATGAGCTCTAAATTAGCTAAGTATTAATTAAATATGACCTCATCTCTTTTTCTCTATCTCTCTCTCTCTCTCTCTCTCTCTCTCTCTCTCTCTCTCTCTCACTTACTTAAAGAAACTAATATTCTCTACTCCTTGAAAAATCTCAGACACAGCAAAACCCTAAACTTTCCAGTCAGCCTGATCTTCCCCTCCCTGAAGTCATCTCTATTTTTCCATCTTTGAATGATATGGCGTGCATATGTATGTATTCCTATTTATTGCTTGTGAGTTATTTTTGATATATTGATGAAATGTGTAAAGTTCTTAAGTCCAGTACTCATGCCATTTCTTGCTACTTCTGTCTAGCCTAAGGCCAGGCCTAACACACGAGGAAGCTGCCAGTTCCCACTCCTGCTGCTCAATATGTTGACATTTTTTGCCATCTTAAAATGTGTCTTTTGAATTATAACTGTTAACCAATGTTTGTAAAAACCAAACACTGATAATCCATGTATATTTACTATAGAAAGAAAATTACAGTCTAGGCTTTGGACACATTTTTCACACATGTAAAAATAATCAGAGCTATAACTTTAGAGATAATGATCTATACATTTTTGAGCTGTGTGAGGTTTTCAGTGTAATCATTACCATATATTTTGGGACAATTCTTCTCAGTGCCTTACAGTTTCTGAGTCTCTGTGGTAATTCATTGAATTGTTGCATACAATCTATCATAACTTGTTTTTCCAACACTAATTTAGCCTGTCTCAAATTATCACTTGTTCAGAAAAAAAAATAGAGCATGAATAACAGTTTCCACTCATCTTGCCAAACTTGTTAAGAATATTCCATTTGTTCTTCCAAAGCTAATGTTTACCTGTTAAAATAGACAAGACTTGCATCTGAAGCCTGATAGTTTGTTTTTGCTTACTGGTTTAAGGGAGAGTTTTCGCTCATGTTGCTTACAGACACCCACCAGCATGACTTTCACTGACCTTTGTAGAGAACTGTGAAACATTAACTGAAAACCTGATAAAGATAAATTGTTTCTTTACTAATTTAGCATCTAGCTGAAGTCTCTTCTATTTATACAGATATAAAAAGAAATGCTACACTCTTAGAGAACTATTTTAATCAGGAAACAAAATAAGTTTTGCTTTCTAAATAAAGTCAAGCAACCTACTCAAAAATTATATTCTACCACTCTGTGGTTTTAGAACATTTTAGAAAGAACAAACTCCTTCTGGAATTTTATTTATTCAAAATGGATTTTGAAATATATTGCTCAATAGTGGCTTAATATTTTTTTTTTTGAAAATAAAAAAGAGTCAACATGTTCTTTCATTTCTCAGTAGTTCAAGCACACTAACTACACACCGACTTATTCTTTCATACCGTACCAACCTGGCCTCAGACATACATAATAAATGATCCTCAAAGATAATGAATGTTTTGAAGCGTTTTCTTGATTTATGTTACTGGCTCACCAACTATTCCCTGGGAAAATGAGGTGGACTACTTCCAAATATGCCCTCCTCACCTTCCTGCTCACACCTCTCCATCCTGCCAACATCTTGTTTTCACAGTTGTACTGTGTTACCGATGCTCACTCTGTGTGGTCCTTTTCTAATAAGGAAATAGAAATAGAGCAACTCCCTGATTGATTTTTCTCTCTTCCTGTAATCCTGGCCTCCTGAGAATCTGGAGGTCAGTGATTTACTCTCTGCTCCCCCTCCTTCCCCATTTTCCCCCAAATGACTTTATTGGATGGAGAGCGCAGGGCAATGCCTCCTGACTTCAAGGTGAAGAAGATGCCTGGCACAGCACTTTTCCCTGGGTGTGCACCTGTACTTCCAGCTCTGTGGTTCAATTGTCATGCTGTGAGTCACTTTGTTCTTTTTTAAACCAATTAATTGGGTGCTTCTCTAAAATACCAGGCCACCGTCCTGAGCTGACAGGGCAAAATGGTCATCTACATGAGGATAGCCTGAATGGTTCACGGAAGACTACAGGACACAGTCATGACCAGTTTGTGGCTAGAAAGTACCTTAGAAAGTTATTTATTCTCCCATGTCACAGACTGATTAAGGGGAAAGATTCCTTATTTAAGCTTATCATTCAGAGACACTGTAGGAGTGAAGGTTTAAATGTAATAGCTCCAAAATATTACTATAAGTGTTAAACCAAATTCATAGAGCAGTTATTCTGGGAATTTAAACCAGTTTGGAAAAACAAACAAACAAACAAAACTAATGAGCTTATTGTACATTCAGACTGGCATTAATACTTGTTTTGGAACATCAGAGGACAATGCATGCTCACTTTGTTCTAGTGCCCTTCGCTCTAGTATATCTTGGGGCCTGGAACCACAAATACAGTTAAAATTGGCAACAGGGCAACAAAGCTCCAGCAGATATTACTGTAGACCACTAAAAGTAAAACATTACCTTAAAGTTTAGAATGAAAATTTAGCCATGAGAGCTTGCTGTATTTCATGATGTTAAGCCAAATTGCAGAACTTGTGACTCCATGTATTTTTAAAGTAAAATTTTAAAGATACTTTCTCTTTTGTTAAAAAATGGATGATTTTCTCATACAATGTATCCTGATTAGAGTTTCCCCTCCCTCTGCTCCTCCCAGTTCCCCTCCATGTCCTCTCTCCTTGAGATCTATTCTCTTCCCTTCTTTCATTAGAAAGTAACATGTTACAAAGATAAAAAACAAGACATAAGGAGATGAAATATAATAAGACAGAACAAAAGGCATCGCTGTCAAGTTAGAAAAGGGAAACCAACATGAGGAGCAGAGGCCCAAGAGAGTATACATACATATACAGATATGTTCTTGCTGTTTCAGTCTCTGAGTTCACATGAGCCTTGTTCGGTTGACTTAGAGGGCCTTGCTTCCCTTGTGTCCTTCAACCCATCTGGCTCTTACACTCTTCCTGCCTCTTCTTCTATAGGATTCCTTGAGTGACTCCATATTGAAACGGAGTTAGAATTTGGTTGGTAACAATCACAACAATGATAATTGCTTATTTATTCATTATGCTATCACTAAGAGTTGAGCACATATCACCTTCTTTTGTCTTCACAGTGATTCCACTAGATAATGTATTAGATTCTTATAGCTGCAAGAACAAAGACCTTCATACCAAATTATCATGCCCCTGGAAACTTAAAACCATGAAAACTTATGATATAATACCTCAGGAGTCTAAAATACCCAAATCCAGCCAAGGATATGGTATTTCTGACTCTAAGAGAGAGGGTTTTTTTGTTTTGTTTTGTTTTGTTTTGTTTTTGTATCTTTTATCCTTGGAGCTACCTCACCCTGACCTCTTCCTGTCACTTTGGTGACTCCTGACCCCTGTAGTTTTTATCCCACATAAGTCTTAAAAGGACAGCTGTCATTCAATTTAGAACTTACCCAGATAGTTCAGGATAATCTTATTTCAAGATCTTTAGCTTAATTGCATCTTCAAAGTCCTTCCCTCCCCTCAAGTTAGTGAATATTTCCAGCTTATCTTTGACGCCCATGAATCACTCACTGTAGGTAACTGGCATTATCATTTCCACTTTACAGTTTAAGAATGGAAGCATGCTACACAACATTTATAAGAGTATGTGCCAAGAATGTCCTACCAGGTAAAGTCATTTATGTATACTGTATTATCTCTTTAATGGTCACAGCAACCTGGTGTCAGGTAAAATTGGATTACTGCCATTCTATGTATACTAAAACCCTTCTAACTTGCCTAAAATTCCATATGCAAAGATACTTCTTCCCTTAAAAGGATTATCTGACAAAAATTCAAGAAAAGTAAAAACATTCAGCAGGTTAGATTGTTTTAAGAGGTAAACGAACAGTAAACAACAAGATACAATACTATGAGCAGAGAGCATTTTCCAATGCATAGTTAGAGAAGGTCTTATAAAGAAGAGATGAATGGAAAAGACTATGAGGGGAAGACCTGCAGTGACGCCTGTGAGAAGAGAAATCCAGCCAGACATAATACTTTACGAAAGTTCTGAGGCATGGACTGTAACTACAGAAAAGGGTCTTAGTAGTATCAGATATGGGTGTGTAGATTGTAGTGGGAAATATTGATCATTTATAGAAAAGCCAGTGATAAGATACTAAAAATAAGACTTGAGTATAGCTAGAGCAACTATAATACTCTAGAGATTGAAGGTCTGAGGAGAAATAAAAATTCGAAGGCATTTTCTCTTAAGCACCTCAAATCCAGTGCTCATCCCTCTATGCCAGGATGAAATTATTAAAGCAAAAGCACTTTTTATGTGAAAAGTGACAATTCACGTCATGTTGACAATTGTATTTTTTAAAAAGAAGGATTTAGATTTTAGAGTTAGTTTTAATAGTGGCACACTCAATGGATGGCATGAAATGAAAACACATGCTCATAGAACTCTAATGTAAGCTTAGATGGCCTGAACCATTTATTCTAAACTCATGGACTCAGATGTGGGGTATGGTTATTGTCAAAACGCCATTTGTACCCTGTCATTAGACTGAAGAGGATCTGAATCTACCTCTGTAGCTGCCACTGCAGCAGAGCAAGGAGGCCTAAGGCTGGCACATCTGTTTAAGCAGTCCAACAGACCCCAGAAAGCAGACAATGTGAAAAACCACACCCTAATATCATTCCTTTAACTGGAAGGGACAGTTCTCCCATCAATTTTGACATTTAATAAAATAGGAAATTGCAAACAGCAGGCCCTAGAAAAGCCTTTCCAATATATAAGCTAAGTCTTGACAGTGATTATCATCAGACTATACCAAATATGCACTGAGTGCAAACAACCAGGCAATTGATGATTCTTCAAGCCACTTTTGAATTTCTATTCTTTCCTGCCATCTAGGGAGCAAAGATTTTGATAG
>JADRCD010182397.1:0-19347 GCA_019843815.1 Montemys delectorum
CATCCATCCATCCATCCATCCATCCATCCATCCATCCATCCAAGTATCCAATCTCATGGTGGCTGAAGGACAGAGGAGGGGCTCTGGGGCTAAGATCAGGGCTTCTGGCAGGGCCACAATGAGATGGCCTTCCTGTTTTCATGGACATGCCGGAGGCCTGGAAATTTTAGAGTGGCAGAATTAAGTGCTGCTGGGTGCTTTCTGGACTGGGATCGTCTTGGTAGGCATGTGACTTAGTTTTTGAGGTGCTTTGGGTAGAGAATCAATACATGTATGTTTTGGTAAACTCATCGAGTTGCTGGGACTCGGTTGTCTGTGTTCAGAGCCCTGGGGAGAGTCTGTGGCATATAGATGAGGGTTCTTCTCTCGGAAGTATCGAAGTCTATTTAAATGGGATTGAAATGCCTAATCAAAGCACAAAGATGACTTTAAATTAGTTCAGAGTAAGAATACAGGAAAAATACAAGATGAGGGCCAGGCAACAAATCCTCTTGGTGCTATCTATCTGCCTGTCTACTTTCTGACCTTCCTATCTGCCTGCCACGCATGTACCCATCCATTTAGCTAACCTCACCTGGCAATCTACTTATCCATCTATCCACCCATCCCACATCTACCTCTCCCTCTATCTATTTCATCCACCAATTCATCTCAGTCATTTATCCCATGGGTCCATCCATCAACCTGTTCCTCTATCTTCCATCTACCCCATCCATTCATCCATTAATCACCAATCAATTAATCCTCCCACCCATACCAATTTGTTATCGCTCAGTCCACTTATTCTATACATGTATATATCTTCTTTCTTGAGTGCTTGCTTTCTCTCAGTTGTACAACAACAAAAAAAATGTAATCAAGGCTTGCTGTGGGCTTCTCCGTGTCGTCCCCAGTGAAGCAATAAAGTTGATTAAGAGCATCTGGCCCACTTGATCAATGTGAATTCTGGTGGGTTTGCTCCTCAGTCTGGCCATTTCCTCTGTTAAAGGAGGAGCCCCTTGGGCAGTTGAAAGTACATCGCTGGGCAAGTTCCAGTAGACAGGAGACATGAACAAAATGGCTTAAAGTCGGAAGTTAACAACACAGAGGACATTTGGGTGGGAGAGGGAAATGGAAGTTGGCTCTTGGTGCCCTTTCTCTTTCCTGTCAGGTTTCTAGTTGAGGAGTGGAGTTGGGAGTCCTTGCTCCCTACCCCGCATCGATCCTGATAAGCCTGAGATGCAGCTATAGGGGATGTGGCTGGCTTATCCCAACATGCTAGCTAGCAGGCACACAGCCTAGAGTCTTTATAAGAGACCAGGGGATCCCCTAGATGGACTTCCAAGTCACTCCAGTGGTGTGGGGCTCCTTGATCTGGGCCAGGCTGGTCCTCCAGGAAGGTCTCTGCTTCCCCACCCCCATCTCTCCTGAGTTGACCTCTGTTCTTACAAAGCTGCCCTTTCCTTCCCGCCTTGAAATCTGATAATGAAACTAATACCCAATATTTTTGCCTGGGAGAGAAGCAGGAGATAAACAGGAAGGCACAGGGATTAGGGTGTCTCTCCGAGGCAGGGCCCACGGCCGATGGGAGCTGGGTGACACCTCTTTGTGGACCCGAGAGATCCAGATGCGAGCCACTTTGCCGAAACGCATTTTTCCATCTGTGTAGAGAAAATAAAACAAAGAGAAAAGAAAACAAGCTGTAAAATACTTTGCAGAAGTCTGAGCATGGGTAATTATCACTTGATGCTCTTTGACAGTCCCAAGGAGGGGCAGAGGGTACTTTTTGATGTTAGCCTTGGAGTTTTCTTTTGTATGACCAGTTGTTTGGAAAGAACCTTTTGTTGGTGTGAGGTGTGTACAGAAGGAGATCGGGCCTGAGCTTTCCCAAGGGTAAGGAAGGCAGCCCTGCATTCCCAGAAGGGCTCAGAGGCGTGTTGGATGCTGGGCAGCTAGAGCCTCCTTTACACAGGGGGACACGGGGATGTGGCATCTCCATGAAGGACCTAAAGATGCTGCGGTGAGGTCCTTCTGTGTGCAGAGGAGGGCAGTGAGATCCTAGCCATCCTTGTAGATTCTCAGTCCTGGGCAGGTGCACCAGGTCTTGAGGTTTCTGTTCTTTTTTTTTTTTTTTTTTTAATATTTATTTTATGTATGTGAGTACACTGTCGCTCTCTTCAGACACACCAGAAGAGGGTATCAGATTGTTATGAGCCACCATGTGGTTGCTGGGAATTGAACTCAGGACCTCTGAGGACCTGTGGAAAAGCAGCAGCCAGTGCTCTTAACTGCTGAGCCATCTCTCCGGCCGGCGGGGTTTCTGTTTTTGGAGGAAAGATCCAAGTCTGCCTGTAGTTCAGGTTCAGCTGTTCTGTGTGGTGATGCTGATCATCTTCTCTGGGGGAGTCTAGCAGCAAAGAGACCCGCCTGCCGCCAGCCTGGACTCTACTCGATGGGCTGGCTGGCTGGCTGGCTAGTCACTGAGTCTCTGAGTAAGTCCTAGTCCTTGTCTTACTGAGTGAGTCCAAAGAGAAAGCATAAATGTGGCAGCCCGCCATGTAGAGGGTGGGGCAGACATGCAGCTTCTGTGTGTCTGATTGAACTCAACCACCTGGGGACACGTGCTTGGGGACACCTGCTCGGGGACACCTGCTCGGGGACACCTGCTCGGGACACTTCCAAGGTTCTTGGGAGTCAAATCTGTTCTCTATTCCAAACTGGCTTCCAGCTGCTTCTGGACTGCCTTAACTCCACCTCTGCTTGTCAGTTGAGTGACTAATGGACACATGATTTGGGGACGGATTCCTGGAAGAACATTTAAAGAAGCTTGTAACACCAGAGAGCAAAATCCAGAATTTCACAAGTAAAAACAGCATCCCAATAAGAAACCAGTAAAAACCATTTCCAGCTTATGTGGTAGAGAAGGCAAATGTTTTAAGCCAACCATGGAGAGAGAAAATTGGGGCTATGGCCTGAACATGCAAGGCACACCTGGAGACGGAAATGCAGACCCAAGGAGACAAACCCCCTTTCTGTAGTCATAGACACAGCTGGAGGTTGCGTCTGGGCCTTTTCCTCTGACAAGTTGCAAAGATCTTTTTTTTTTTTAAATGTTGATACCAAAAGTGTGGTGTTGTTATTCTTTTCAAGGGTGTGGTGAAATGAGAGCGAACACTTCCTGCTAGTAGGAGGCAAAGCTAGTTCAGCCTTCCTTGAGGGCAACTTGGTGTTTTCTGATCCAGAGTTTAAAAAAATGTGGAGATCCAGAGCTTAACTGAATTCTGCCTTGAGGACTGTACTGTCCATCATTAGTGAGAGCAGAGTTCCGATATGCATGTTCAATGATGGTTCAAGGTTTAGAACATGGCCAGCAAGGAACAGCCTGGCTGGCCAGCTTTGAGAGATCCTGCTTGCTCACTGTGCCTGTCTCAGACTAAAGACCCACAATGTCTAAGTACCAGCCAATCTTTAAAGATCATATTGACACTAAAAAAAAATGTTCACTCTGAGAAAAAGGCAAATGAGTGTGATCTATATTAATAAAACATACTAAATAGCCCCACAGCTGGGCCCAACAGGAAGCCCCTATCTGTGTTCACAGTGGTTGGTGGGAACAGGAGTGTACTTCCCCATTTCTTCCTTTGGTTTTTAAGTGTATGGAATTAAACATCATTTCTCTAGACGTTCCATACAATGTGTACAGAACACACAGCATAAAGACAGGGCAGTATCCCTTTGGGGGATGTCCTGGGGCCTCATCTAAGCAAGGGTTAGATGTGGGCTTGGGAATGACACTGAAATCACACCCCCTGGATGGTAAGATGGCTGCAGCCAGAGAAAGAGGCATCACCTGCAGGAAGAAAAGTCTGCCTTGGAATGGGAGGGGCACTCCTACACTGGGCATTCTTTAGAAACTGCTCAGAGTTCAGAATAAATGAAGCAGGAGGGATTGGAAGGCTGGGGAGTAGAGCTGAGGCTGGGGAGCGAGTAGGTCTGGCTTGTTAACAGCCCCTAGGGCTGTGCTAAATGACTTCGACTTTATCCTTATGGACACCCTCAGATTGGTGCTTAGAAATCCCACTCTAGTCACAGTTGTCTCTATGAAGTGACTCCAGGACTCCCCAAAGATGCGAAAATTCCATCCCTTCTGTAAAGTAGCACCATGTTTGCACAGAGCCTACATATCTTCCTATGTGTAGGAAGGTTCCTAATAAAACCCCTTATTAAGACTCATCTCTAGCTGGGCAGTGGTGATACACACCTTTAATCACAGCTCTTGGGAGGCCAAAGCAGGCAGATCTGCAAATTTGAGACCAGTTCCAGGACAGCCAGTGCCACACAAGAGAAACCGTGTCTCAAAAAAACAACGAATCACAAACCTCATTGATAAATGGCTTACATTGCCCGTTACAATCTAAATGTTATGTAAATGAACATACTATAATTTTTAGGGACTAATGACAAGAAAAATAGTGCATTTCAGCATGGATGCAATTTTCCCCGAGTTATTTTTGGATCCACACAGTTGTCTGAATCCTGCAGAATCAGGCAGACGGAGGCAGCATGGAGAGGAAGGAGCAATGTGGAGAAGGTGCCCTTGGGTTCAAGTAGAGACCTCCGACCTGAAGCTGGAAGTGAGGGTTTGTGGGTCAGGAGCAGAGAGGTGATGTGAGATGCAGGAATTAGATCCCAAGGGCATCAGAGGAGGTGGGCTAAGAACTGACCTCTGAGCTAAGTGCATAGACCAGGGAAATGAGAGGGAGAGCGACTGACTAGGGGGAGAGCCACATAGAAGAAAGCCAAGTGCCTTCTGCAGTGCTGGGTGCTGGGAAGGAGTGGGGGGGGGGGTGTCAGGAAGAAGAGTAGGAGGAAGGAGGTGCGGGTGGATGGTGTATTTAGAAGCCTGGGCATCTGGGTGTGGCTTGTTCCTGCTGAAGACTTAAAGCACTTATTTCTCTCAGCTCTGGAGGCCGCAAGTCCAAGGTCATGGCGTGGGAGGCCTCATCCATGGTCCTTTGAACTATTCAGTCAGCGTTTATAAGTGCCCTGGAAAGGAGCAAGGAAAGGCTTCCAGAACAAGACTCTCCTGCCTGGAGATGGAGGGGAAACCTGGGATGGGCCTCTCTGCAAGGTGTCTATCATCCCATCATCCCCTTTTGCTGATGGTTTCTCTCTGTTCCCCTGCAGCCTGCAACTGCAACCTCCATGCTCGGCGCTGCAGATTCAACATGGAGCTCTACAAGCTATCGGGGCGCAAAAGTGGGGGCGTCTGTCTCAACTGCCGCCACAACACTGCGGGCCGCCACTGCCACTACTGCAAGGAGGGCTTCTACCGAGACATGGGCAAGCCTATCACCCACCGGAAGGCTTGCAAAGGTAGGTAGTCTTGGGGGTCAGGTCGCAGGGGTTTTCAGAGACACCAGGCTCCCTCTCTCCCCCTCCTCCCTTTCTTTTCTTTCTTCTAGTTCCCTTGCAAAGTGGAGTAGACTGAGGTGTGCACACATACCCCGCCCCCTCTCTCTTCTCTCAAGGCCTCCCTGGTATTTGGAGGTGAAAGGCAAAACAAAGGGGCAATGGAGATGTGGCTCAGAGAAGAAAGCAGTAGGTGTGATCCCTTATGAGGGTGCAGGGCCAGGCTCCCGCCACTTCCCCCTTTGCCTCCCTCCTCCCCAGCGGCTCCTCTGCACAGGTGTGCTGCATACCAGAGGAAAGAGAGTCGTGTTCACCAGGCTTACTGTTGGGACAAAGGACCCTCTTTTTCTAGCCCCTCACAGACATACTTCTTTGGATGCGTTCGCACTGCCTCCTGTCCCACCCCCATCACACAACAGAGACACACACACAGAGTCACAGGGAGGTTGACAGTCTCAGGATCAGGGTCTTAGGAGAAGATTAATCCATTTGCAAATAGCTTTACTCTTTGGGACCAAGGGGGAAAAAAAAGAGGATGGGAAACTGGTTTTGTTCACTGGAGCAAACATTAATGTTTTAGCTTTCTTGTGTTTGTTTTCTAGTCTCACCAACAAAATGAAGAAGCAAGCAATGGTCAGGTGACTCTGGGGATGAAAAGTAGCCCCCTCCTACTCCACATTATCCACATTAGCCTTTGGGAATTCCTGGGACTAAGGGATTCTTGCTCCTTTGTTGGGGTCTAGGGCCAGGGTATGCCTGAGCATGAAATGTTTACATTCGAGGGCTCCTGGAAGACAATGGTGTCTCTAGGAACCTTGACTCTGGAGGGTGCAAAGTCATGACAGATAGCTTGGGTGAGGGACTGCAGTGAATGACCTTTCTGGATGCTGCTTATCCTCTGAATGAAGCAGGGGTGTTTTCCTAACCAGAAATACACCGCAGGTTGGGTGCCTATGTACAGACTGACTGTATGTGACTGCATATGACTTGAGGGACCCAGTGCCAAGTCAAAACGCGGGGCTCCTTATGCAAAGATGACAAAGACTCTCAGAACATCAATGGCAGAGAGAGCTTCAGCCAAGCGTGTGCCTTCTGAGCATCGAGCCGCTTCTGCTTGTACAGACATTTCCTTACTAACCAAACAACGGCAACCCAAACCCCACTGGCTCTGCGGACTCTCCTCTGAGAGAGAACGCTTGGATTCCTCATGTACAGATGAGCAAGGTATCTCTCAGGATGTAGACAGTCCCTCCTTTCATGTCTTTGGCCAATGGCTGCCTTTGCTGGTTGCCAGGAGAATCTGAACATAAAGATGGCAGGGGCTGTTTCCAAATCAGAGAGAAAAACAGATTCCAGAGAGAATGCTCCAGGAGACTCTGAGGATGGGCAGGTGGCCCGGGCAATGAAGTCCAAGGGTATTGGACATTGTCAGGAAGCAAGAGCAGGGCTAGGGGGATGGTTTGGGGTCTTCAGAAAACAGAGTTGGAAGCTGTCCATCTCCTTTGCCTATATCCAAAGTAGCTGCTCTCTCTTTTGCAGAAGAAATGGAAGCTAGGATCTCGTAAACAGCTGACCAACATGGAAATATTGCCCATTTGGCCAAGAACTTTAACTTATGTTAGCCACTTCAGTGGGCAGTCCTGTGCCTGAGAGCAGGAAGGTCCAGGGTCTCCCTGAGGAGGGATGCTGTCTACTTCCTGCCCCACTGGTTTTTGCCTTTGGGGCAGGGATGCTCAGCTTCCTTTGCCAGTTGAGACTAAGGGTGGGGCAGGTACAGACAGAGGAGGGGGTGTTCTGTGACTTCAAATGCTGAAGCCAGCCCTGGTGGCTGTCTTCAGTTGCAGTCTTGGATATCAGCTGTCCTCATGGAAAGGGAAAGCTGAGATAGATCCTGGTCAGGGCGGGACCGGAAAGAGTATGTAGAAGAAAGGCTGTGATTTAGGAGCCCCATCCCTTGTTGAGGAAAGAGAATGTGATCCTGCATCCTGATTGGTGAGGAAGAGTATGGTGTGAAAAAAAAAGGCTTTGCTTTCACTTTCATTATTGGTGAGAAAAGGTTCTCCTCAGCAGCAAAAAAAAAAAAAAAAAAAAAAAAAAAAAAAAAAAATGTGACAGAAGTAGCCGTCTGATTGGTGGAGAAGGAATCTCTAGAGGGTTCTAGGCCTCTACCTCCTGCCCTTTCCTCCCCAAGTGTTGCCTCCTTATAGGAGATGTGGGAACTTTGAATATCTTCTTGCCAGAAAGAATGATTCTGGCAGGAGGGAGCTTTAGGAGTGGCTCAGAGGCTGTCTCGGGAGAGAGAGGTGTGCCTCTGAGTCTATTGGTGAAAACACCTACCCCTCTTCCATCACGTGGGATCCTTCTGCCTGTCCTCCAGGGTCGCATGGTTTAAGCAATGGTTCCTCACACCTTGCATGCAAGCTTGTTGGTCCCCTGTTTTGTGCTCTTTTGACAGCTTGTTCTTCAAGAAGTCTGGATCTCTTTCCCTAGCACTAGCCTCTGATGTACCCCGGAGGAGCCCCATGCTAGGCTCTCACAGGAAGAACTTCACTTCTTTACTTTATCGTAATTTCACAGAGGAATTGGGACAACTGGCTCTCAACTCCCAAGTTGGCTTGGGAATGGCCGTGGGGCTCTCTTTACCCCCTGACTTCTCAGAGCCTGGGAGGGGCCCAGGCAGAGGGCTCGAGGCCACCCATACACTGCTGGCGATTGGCTGGCTCAAGACCTTGTTCAGTGTCGAGCAGGGGTGGACCCAGACAAGAACAGCTTGGAGCAAGGGCATTTGATTCCAAACATTACTATGCAGTCTCCCCATTTGGGAAGTTTCATAGCAACAAATTTGTTGGGGTCTTTCTCTCCTCCCCTAGCTTAGGAGCAAACGGGGACTGGCAGGGTTGGTGCATACAAAGGGCTGTAATAAACATGCCCAGGGAACAGGCCGCTGTACTCTCAGCTATTCAGAGCGATTTCACAGCGCTGGGCCAGCCTCATTATGGTGTGGGCTGTTGTCCTATACAAAGTCAGATGAGATGAATTTCTCCCCTTTCTCCGCAAAATGGTTTGTGAATGATACTCGTCCTGGAATCTGTCAAAAGATAGGAGTTTTTGTTTACCATCTGACTTCTTTATGGACTTAGCAGGCACTTTCTTTTTAGAGCCCGCAAAGGAGACTTTGCTATTTAACCACCTCAGCCGTGTCTCCATTGATAACAATATTAATTTATCATTTTCCCAAACCATCTGTGATGGATAAAGACATTCCAGGAGGCTCCCGTGAACCGAATTGTGATGAGAATTAAGAAATTAACCACCACATCCAGCTTCCCCATCACAAAGGGCCCTCGTTCCATCTCACTGAGCAGCAGCCTGTTCTTCCCGCTCACTGCCCTGCCCCCTTCTCTTCTTCACTGAATGTGGCTGAAAGAAGGCTGCTAAGACGTGCTGGTGCAGAGCCTTAGGAAGATGCAATCATTAGTGGGACTGAAGGAAGAGACAGCGCTCACCAGCCCTGCTATGCAATCTTGATGCTCACCAACCTTTCTTCCTGCAGCTCTGCCAAGGGTTGAGGGGAGGGGGAGAAGTGAGAACCCCAGTCCAGCCTCCTCTGGCTTCTTGGAGGCCACTATATGGAACTGTCTCCCTGGCCTCTCCCCACCCTCTGTTATTTTTCTTTCTTTCTTTTTTGTTTTGTTTTGTTTTGTTTTGTTTAAGACAGGGTTTCTCTGTGTAGCCCTGGCCATCTTGGAATTCACTCTGTAGACCAGGCTGGCCTCGGACTCAGAAATCTGCCTGCCTCTGCCTCCCAAGTGCTGGGATTAAAGGCGTGCACCACCACTGCCCGGCTTGGATTTTTTTTTCCCCTTTCCCTTCCTGGCATCATAGGCATCTTTTTTTCCCAACTTGTCATTCTTGGTTCTGTGTGAGGATTACCTGGGATGTTGTAAAATGCGCTTGGGCTCCACTCCAAGGATTCTGGTTTCATTAATGGGTCCATATGAGATGGAGCCTTGGAAAAGCGCTCCAAGGCTGAGAATTGTCAGGGTAAGGGGTTGGTATATATGAGATAAAGGTGGCAAGTTGCTCTTGCCTTGGATTTAGGACGTCCCCAGGGACGCTTAGACCCTACAGTTTATTCCTGTAGGGGAAGATAGATCACTAATTGATGAATTCAGATGTTTTAAAGACTCTTTTGATGAACTCTTGGCGGGGGGGGGGGGGCACTTAAAGTTCTTTTCATTTTAAATCTGGCCTGATGAGACGTGCATATCATCTGTGTGTATGTGCATGTAGACCTGGCCATCTGAGTCTCTGCAAAACTAAGTCCCTCCTACACCCCTCCTCCAGTGTACACTCTCCCACTTTCTGGGTTCCCTGTGACAGTTCCACTTTCTGTCATAAGTTGGGTGGTTCAGGGAGAAGAATTTTTACCAGAGTCAAGAAGATAATCAGTGGCTCTCGCTTAAGGCACAAAGGTCCCTCTCCACAATGTGGCCTCCAGTTTGCAGGGAGAGAAAGAGGCGCAACTCAGCTCCTGCAGCCAGGAGAGAAGCTGCAGGAAGAGCTTACCTCAGCATGGCCCTATGCAATCTTAGGGATGAGAGAGTCAAGGCTTCAGCTATGGGTGTGGCTCATGTATACAGTCCACAGGGCATCGGGCTAATCTCATGGCACCTTAAATCTCGGTCATGTTACCTGTGGCACTATCTTCAGGTTTCTGGTCACTGAGTCCTTTGGCCTTCCACATTCTACCTGCCATTCTTCAGGAGTCAAACATCTTACCTCTCCCTGATTCAACGGGGGTCATTCTTTTTTTTTTTTTTTTTTTGTTTTTGTTTTTTTTGAGACAGGGTTTCTCTGTGTAGCCCTGGCTGTCCTGGAACTCACTCTGTAGCCCAGGTTGGCCTCGAACTCAGAAATCTGCTTGCCTCTGCCTCCTAAGTGCTGGGATTAAAGGCGTGTGCCACCACTGCTCAGCCCAATGGGGGTCATTCTTTAGGGCAGCGTGTTTGTGATAGGAAGAGCCAGGAAATAAGGCAGGGTGATTTTGTCCTGTGACTCATACTCACTGCCATGGGGAAACAGTATCCCTCAGCCTAGCACTGGTGTGCACTCCATAAAAATCTTTGCTAGCCAGCTCTACCCCCTCACCGTGCCCCCTGAGTATGAGTGCCCCTACCCTTCTACCTTTTCTCATTCCTAGACTTTACAATGGGCATTCCAGGGGTTCTCAGAGTTTGACTAGAAAAGACCCTGATGTTTGAGTTCCCCAAGTTCTTGGTGCTTCTGGGCATGGCAGCCAGAGTGTTGAGGATATTTGACTTGGCAAAGAGTCTTTCCTTGGGGTTTCTGCTACAGAACATCAGGTGAACCTGGTGTCCAGGCTCCAGGTCAGGGCTCAGGTTTCACTTCTGGGTGCCTCATGCTTCACAGCTTCAGCCTTCCTGTCTGGAAATGGGCAGAGGGATCCCTCCTCCCTCTTAGAGTCACCGTGTGGATTAAATGAGGGCACACAGCATGCACTCTGCACATGTTCACCACTGTGATTATTTGTCTAAGTCAAGGAAAACGGAGACAGTCGGTACACAAAGCATCTCCTTTGCTATTTGTTTTCTGCCCTTATTTATTTATTTTGATTACCCAATGGGTTTCATTAGGGCTGCTTATAGGGTCCAGGATGAGCGGCATTTACAGGAGCCTAGGGTCTTTACCAATGGATAAACTTCTAAAGAAAATCTCTCTCCCTTCCCCAATGCCCATTCATTCTAAGGACCTTGTGAGCCCCTGTCTCCCCTTAGTTACCAAATTTGCCTGCGTGTCTTAGGAGGGGCATGTTCAGAAATACCCTGACTTCTCCCAATGACGGGATGTTGACAGGCCCAATCTTGGGTTTTGAGCCATAGATCACAACCATTGTGGAATTAAAAGTGCATTATCAATGGCACATTCTAAAGACAGTGTTCTGTCCTCCTGCGCTCCTTTCCTTCAGCTCTCATAGTCTCTCTGCTCCGTCTTTGATGGAGACCCTTGAGTCAGTCCCATCTGTGACTGAGAATTTTAATAGTTCTTATTCTCAGCACTAAGGCCAGATAGGCGTCTCTGCACTACCAGCTGCAAAAAAAGATCCTCTCGAACTGAAGCTCACTAATCTATGGGTACAAATATAATTATTTAGGTGGTAATTTGACAGGCATGTCCTGTCCCTTTAGGCTTGCCTAGCTCTTGGTGTGGAGTGTAGCATTTGGTAACTGGTCTCTCAGCCAAAGGGCCCAGCCCCAGTGTAGACTCTATGGCTGATTCCCACAGGACCAGATAAGGTCCTAGGGATGTGCCCTGGTACTGTGGTTGCACACTGTCCATAAAGGATTTTCATGCTTTGGAAGTACAAATGATGAATGAGCCCAGCGGCGGGATGTGCCGAGCAGCTGCTTGTGGAGGCTCAGCGCAAAAGGTGGGGACAGCTGTAGACAGCCAACCACAGTTCTGAAAGTGACACTTGAAAGACAAGGCTGCATATGAGGGCGGCCTGCCTGACCACACTCCGGCATGCAGTCCACCAAAGCCCGGGCTGATCCTCACCATATTGCTTGTAGCTGTCATAGGTCAAGTCCAGGGGCTGGACTTTCCTTCCCATCTGCTCCCCTCCCAGTCCAAGCCTGTGTGCACTCTTGCAGAAACAGTGGCACTCTAGGAACACACTAAAGACCGGTGTTTTTCTCCTCAACTGTAGAACAGGTGCAGGAAGACTACCGTTCACTAGATCACAGCGGGTCACGTAATCCAGTTTAGAATTATGGGCTTCCCCCACCTCACCCCGCACTTCCTGCCATCTGCACCTTGACCTGAAAGTGTCAGAGAAAAAAGCAAGGCCATCCACCCTAAAACATTTATTCTTCAGTGCCTTGTTCGCGACTGTTGTGGGGAGGGGAAAGCCTGGCTTGAAGGAGGTTGACACAGACAGCTGAAGTGAAGACTGGGGGGCTGTCTGTGCATCTCCGCCATTGGCTCCCCACGCCCCATTAGCATGGAGTGTGTGGCCTTTGAGCTTCTTGTGACCCAGGGTGTGAGGGGATTGTCCAGATGCACAGGACAGATGAAATGGCCTCTCCCTAGAGGAGAAGGCAGCGGCTCGGCCCTGAAATGAAAGAGAGAGAGAGAGAGAGAGAGAGAGAGAGAGAGAGAGAGAGAGAGAGAAGCTAATTGTAAGATGAGGTGAGTTATATGGAAGAAATAAACAGTGGAAGAGAAAGTCAGTGAGGGGAAGCTTTCTTTGAGCCCCTGGGGTGGAACATTTAGAGGGGACTGGGGTGTGAGGAGAAAACAGAGAGAACAACCGTGAAGGCAGCCCCAAAGTCACGAAGCAGCTGAACACTTGGTGGGCCCTTGGTCAGGAGGAAGGGGAGAGAATGCAGGGCAGGGCCATCTTACCAGCATCTGGGAGATCCTATCCCCAAAGCATGGGAGGCTAACGCAAAACCAAGGACCAAAGTAAAGAGGGGTATGTTGGCAGTTACAGAAGCTCCTTCTGCCTCTATGAGGATGCTCCCCAACCCACCCACCCACCCACCCCTGTCTTCCCTCCCTGGCATTCCCCTACACTGGGACATTGAACACCCTCAGGCCTAAGGGCCTCTCCTCCCACTGATGTCCAGCAAGGCCATCCTCTGCCACATACGTGGCCAGAGCCATGGGTCCCTCCATGTATTTTCTTTGGTTGGTGGTCTAGTCCCCTGGAGCTCTGGGGGGGTCTGGCTGGTTGACACTGTTGCTCCCTCCATGGGACTGCAAGCCCCCTCAGCTCCTTCAGTCCCTTTTCCAACTCCTCTATCAGAGATCCCGCGCTCAGTCCAATGGTTGGTTGTAAGCATCCGCCTCTGTATTTGTCAGATTCTGGCAAAGCTTCTCAGGAGATAGCCTTATCAGGCTCCCGTCAGCAAGTGGTTCCGGGATCCACCATAGCGTCCAGGTTTGGTGACTGTATATGGTATGGATCTCCAGGTGGGGCAGTCTCTGGATGGTCCTTCCTTCAGTCTCTGCTCCATACTTTGTCTCCATATGTCCTCTTGTATTTTGTTCCCCCTTCTAAGAAGCACTGAAGCACCCACACTTTGTAAGGCAAGCCACAGTGGAGAAACAATACTCCCATGTTCCATATCCTATCAAGGGTGAGCATCGTGGTAGGAAGAACTCTCAAAGCTCGACAACCAGAAGGCAAATAATCCAGTTTAAAGTGGGCACGCTATTTGAACAGATACTTCCTCTAGGATGGACAGATGGCGAGTAAATCTGTGGAACATTAGCTGTTGCTGTGGAAATGCAAACTGAAATCACACTCAGATCTCTCTCATTGAAAATAAGAAATACAAGCCACTTAACATTTCCAAATGCCTGGCGAGGACAAGGACCTATTGGAGCCACCATGCACACTATTGGTAGGAATCCCACACGACATAGCTGCCCAGTGCTTCCCTGAAAAATGAGACCCCGACCTATCATAAGACCAGGATCCCACTCACAAGCATTTCTCCTACAAAACAAACAAAAAAACCAACTGTATACAAATATTTATAAGAGTCTTAGTTGTAATCGTCGATTGCCCTAAACTAGAGACAACCTCAGGGTGATGTACAGATAAAGTAGGCACATCCCCACTGAAGAAGATTGCTTGGCCTTACAGCAGAGAAACAAACCGATTCTTATGCTGCCACAGACAAACCTCAAATGAGGTTGGCTACATGCAAGAGATGAGGCTCAACAGAGATGACAGTACCCGGCAATCCCATTTGCATGTGTAGACATTGTAAATACTGAATGCTTTTTGGGATAAGCCATTTTGCAAAAGGTGAAGCTAGATGGAGTGGGGTCTGACAGCAGACGAAGAGATTCTTGAGAGAACTGGACAATTCTGAATGCCGTTGGAGGTGATAATTAGAACTGTCACCTGTGGAAAAAAATCTGTAGAAGTGCACAGCAAAAGGGAGTGAGTCTTACTCTGTGCAAATTACAGGAACAGAGGCTAAAGAGATGTCACAGTGCTTAAGAGCACTGGCTGCTGCTCTTCCAGAGGTCCTGAGTTCAGTTCCCGGCAACCACATGGTGACTCACAGCCATCTATACTTAAATCTAATGCCTTCTTCTGGCATGCAGGTATACATGCGGATAGAGCACTCATATGCATAAAAGAAATAAATCTTAAAAAAAGTTATAGTAACAATGGATGAGATTCCTTCCCTAGAGCTGTGGCTTGGGTGTGTCCCCAGAGTTAGTTTAGCCGTGTCCCCCAGAGGCCCACTCTTGGAAGCTTGATTCCTTGTGTAGCAATGTTAGGAGGTGTTGAAACTTTTGCTTTTCTCTCTTTGGTTTTTTTTCAAGACAAGGTTGCTCAGTGTAGTTCTGGCCTGGATTTCACTCTAGACGGGGCTGGCCTTTAACTCAGAGATTCGCCTGCCTCTGCCTTCCTAGAGCTTCCTAGCCATGTGCCACCATCACCTGACAGGAGGTATGAAACTGTAGGTAGGCCCTAGGACTGGAGAGATGGTTCCATGGTTAAGAGAACTTACTGCTCTTCTAGAGGATCTGGGTTCAGTTTCCAGCACCCACAGCAAGCAGTGCACAACTTCCTGTAACTTCAGTTCCAGAGGATCTGACACCCTCTGGCTTCTGTGGGCACCTGTATGCATAAAATGCACATAAACTCATGAAAAAGCAAGGAAACAAAATAAGTCCTTTAAAAAGAGACAGAACCTAGTAGAAGGTGATAAGGTCATCAAGGCCATCCACCTGGGAGAGGACTGATGTCCGTCTCTAGTGACACTGATTCCTGTGACAGTGGATTGTTTGAAGAAGAGTGAGTTTGGACCTTAGGGCTGGGCTCAGCCCTGGGTTCAGTCCTGCACTAACAAACAGAAACACAGCATAAAATCATCTCTCTTGTCTCTGGCTCCTTGTCTGACCGTGTGTTTGTACACGCACCTGTTTCCCTTTCTTCCTCTCCACTATGTTGCAGTCTAAGCCAGTGTTCCCTTCCTTACCTAAGGCCAAACCGATGGGGCCTGCAGAGACTTAGACTTTCAGCCTTTAAAACAGCCAGTTAAATTGGGCAGTGGTGGTGCATGCCTTTAATCCCAGCACTTGGGAGGCAGAGGCAGGCAGATTTCTGAGTTCAAGGCCAGCCTGGTCTACAGAGTGAGTTCCAGGACAGCCAGGGCTACACAGAGAAACCCTGTCTCCGAGAAAAAAAAAAAAAAAAGCCCAACAAACAAACAAAACCCAGCCAGTTAAATATAAAATATACCTTTTCCTTTCTTTTTCTCTTCGTTCTTTCTGTGTTTTTCGAGACAACCTTCCTAAATGCTGGATTTCCCGGCCTTGAAAACTGCTTTAAAGCAACCAGACTCACAGAGCTTTTGTTACAGCAACAGAAAATTGACTAAGTGCTTATGACCCTGTCCCAGGGTCTTGTCTTCTTATCCCCATTTCCCCCACAACTCTGAAATCATTTAGAGCTGCCATACCCACCCCTGAGCCACCACATCCACCCCCTAACCCCTGTTCAGCATTTACTTCCCTGCCCTGCCCTTTCTGAGTCACCACCTTCTTGTTCTGCTTGGCTTTCCTCCACATTATGCCCCATGCATTGCAAGATGCCCAAGCAACCTTGGCCATCTCTGGCATGTGCCTTCTCTTGGTTGCTCCACAACTTCCTTTGGGAAATTTGAGAAGGAATAAGTGTTTGCACACTCCTTTGTGACCAACACATGTCTTCTACCTTGTACAGCCTCTAAGTAGTAGGAAACAGAGTGTCCATTAGGCTGGACACACAAGCAAGAGGTATGAGGATGTAGGAAGCCTTTGGCCCTTGTTTTAGCTGAAGATGCTGGCCCTGTCTATCTCCATGGATCCTTCTTCCTTTCCTGACCTTGAAGCAGCTAGAGATCAGTTGACCACAGGTCCACAGAACCCTCCCTACCTCTCTGTTCTTAGTGGACCACATCCAGGTATACAGCCCAGTCCTGCTCAAAGCCAAGAATGATGTGCCCCTGTCCTAGTTAAGTTTCTAGTGCTGGGATGAACACCATGAACTAAAGAACTTGGGGAAGAGTCTCATTCTACAGCTTACAGTCCTTATGAAGGGAAATCTGGGCAGAAACTCAAGTAGGGCAGGAACCTGGAGGCAGGGACTGAAGTAGAGACCTTGGGGTAGTGCTATCTACTAGCTTGCTCTCCATGGCTTACTCAACTTGTTTTTTTATACACCCCAGGACCAGCTGCCCAGTGCTGGCACCACTCACATTGGACTCCCCTTCCCCAACAGTAATGAAAATGTCCCAAGGTTTGCTTACAGGCTAATCCGATGGAGGCATTTTCTCAGTCCCCTCTTCCAATATGGCCCAGTCTTGTACCATGGCTGACAAAAAGCTAACAGCACAGTCCCGAGAAGGTTTGGGGGCAAGCAGCCCTTGTGAATGAGTCTTCTGGGTCTTGGAAGCTCTGTGGTCTCCTGATTGGCTCTGCCGTCAAACTATTCCTTGGGGAATCTTGTAGGTTCCTCAAGTTCCCTGATTGGCCAGGATCCTGATATTCCAGATAAAATAGCTTCTCTGCCTAGCGTGTTGCTTTATGCTCTGAGAGGCTTGAGAGATGGAAAAAAGGTTCTACCAATCCCCTGGATTGGTGAGAGGTTCTATTAGCTCTCGGCTTTCCAGCACTTTCTATTTCTAGGACAAGAATAGAGAATACTCCAACACACACACACACACATCTAGGTTCTGAGGCTGGGTCCATTAAAATCTCTTGCTTGAAGGTTTTACTTCCTGACCTCACGTGGCCTCTGATGGGCCTTGACTCCCTCAATGGGACTCTCTACTCAGGCTTTTACTGGCCACTCTTTTAGAAATGGCTGCTAATATCCCTAGGCTTGTGGGAAATCAGAGCTGGCAGAGACTCTAGGGATCATGGAGGCCCTAGTAAGTACCCATTCAGCTTGCTACAGTCACAGATCACCCAGAGATGTGACCTACCACAGAGAAGGTTTCTTTCCCTTAGCAAAAGCAGCTAGTGACTTCACCAGGGGAGCTAACCTACAAGAAGGTCTGTGGGCGGATGAAAGGCAGAGCCATCTCCTTTAAAGACCAAGCCCTGGCCTGAGAGAGCCCTTAGGGAGAGAGAGCTTGTATGGGGTATAGAACAGATGTGCTAGTCACCTTGAAACCCCAGAACAAAAAGTGCTGTGTACCTGCTGACTTAGACAACAGATAGTTAATCTCTCCCAGCTCTGGAGGCTGGAAATCCAAGGTCAAGGTGCCAGCTGGGCAGATTCCCTTTGAGGGCCAGGAGGGAGGGATCTGCTTCAGGCCTTTCTCCTGGGCTTACAGATGGTCACCCTCATCCTGTGCATTCACATGGACTTTCCTCTATAGCCGCCTTGTACCTCATCCCCATCTTGTTCGAGGACACCTGTCGTTGATTAGAACCTACTCCAATGACCTATTTTTGTCATAATTACCTCTTTAAAGGATTCATATTTGTCTCATACATGAGCATTTGGGATTAGGACTTCAGGGTATGCATCCCAGGGGCTTGGCATGTGAGTCAGTTCTTAACAGAAGGCCAAAGTAGTAAGTTTCCTGGGCTCCTGGAGGCCTAGGGGACAGCCAGATCATGTCTGGATTGAGGACGAGGCTGTGCTTGTTCTGTTTCCCAGTTACCAGCACCTCCCTTTCCCGAAAGCCTGTGTTCTAGATTGATGCCTTTTGAGTTTCCACTGGATTTCATTCCCTGGAGCCAGGGTACCCCGGAAAAGTAGACAGATTTCCCATAGGAGCCCCGGAAGACTTCCAGCTGACCCTGTGAGCTGCTGGAAGGGCCTGGTCTCTGCTTATACTCTCCAGTAGAAGGTAAGGGCCATGTTTGGGTGTGGGAAGCCATTGGCCAGTACCAACTGCTTCCCACCCCACTCTACCAGAGTTCTTGGAAGTCCCCTCCCTTGGTAAGGTCCAGGCACAGTACTAGTGGGTAGTTGGACAGGGTACCCTGCAATACAAGCCCTGCTCCCTGCCCCTGCCCAGGACACTGTGATGAATAGCAGTCATGAGGTTAAGGTCTACACTCTAGATCCGTGGAAACAAAACCCTTAGTGGAATATAGACTGCTGTCTTTACAGAGAAGCCACCTGTAGTCCGGGGAGAAGGGGTTATTAATTCAGAGTCACTGGCAGGGACAGGAGAGGCCTGGGTCCTCTGCCATCTGTCTGAAACCACTTGAATTCTCTTGAGCAGTCTGTCTCTGTCTGCTGACCCAGCACAAACACAGGCCTGGGTTCTCTGCAGCCAGCTACATTCGTGGGAAACCTGATCCTGCCATATTCTCAGGGACCCACACTTCCTTCACATTCTTTCTTCATGGAAAAACTTCTGGTAGCCTATTTCCCATGAGCAGGTGCTGCCTGCCCCATGTAGACTATATGAAATGGGTTGACTTCCCTGTAAAAACCATGGCTAACATCCAGGGAAATGGGAGTCACCAGGAGGGCTTCCTGTGACAGAGGATGTTCCAGCCTGGGTCATGTTATCAGAAAAATTAGGAAAGCTTTCTGTTAAATCCCCCTATTGGAGCCCCAACAAAGTAAAAAGCCCCTTCCCCTTGCCTTGTTCTGCACTTAAACCATCCTGCTGTGTGCGAGTCACTGTGTGAGTGTATGTGTGAATCTCTGTGTGTTGTGCATGTACCCAGGTGTGTGACCTTGTGTCTCTGTGTTTACAGGTGAAGGAGTCACAGCCTTTGATTTTGTCTTCCTAAGGTTCCAAGGCTTCTCTGGGCTCTGGCGTTCTCTCTGACAAAGGCTGTTGGAAGTCTATTTTTCCCTATTGTATTATTCAGGGTTCTCTACAGGAACAGAACAGATATACATGTGTGTGTGTGTGTGTGTGTGTGTGTGTGTGTGTGTGTGTGTGTGTG
>JADRCD010182397.1:19357-48360 GCA_019843815.1 Montemys delectorum
GTGTGTGTGTGTGTGTGTGTGTGTGTGTGTGTGTGTGTGTGTGTGTGGTGTGTATGTGTGGTATGTGTGTGTTTGTGGGGGGGAGGGGGTGATTTATTAGAATGGTTTACGGGCTATGGTCCAGCTAGTCCAACAATAGCTGCATGCTCTACTTTGGAAAGGTCCAAGAATCTAGTAGTTACTGGGTCCATGGGGTATGTCCCAGCTGGTCTTCAGTATATCTCAGCTGCTCTTCAACATATATCAGAACCCCAAAGAAGAAGGCTCTAATGCCAGTCAAGGAATGGACTTGCCCATGAGAGTGAAGCAAGGAGGTAGAGAGAGAGCTTCCTTCTTCCATGTCCTTTATATAGGCTGCCGGCAGAAGATGTGGCCCAGATTAAAGGTGGATATTCCCACCTCAAAAAGATCTGGATTAAAGAGATATCTCCCACCTCAGAGGTCTGGGTTAGAAGTGGGTCTTCCCACATTACACAATTTTAATGAAAAAAAAAAAAAAAAGAAATCCCTCACAGGTGTACCCAGCTGTTTGGGTTTTAGATGATCCCAGAGGTGGTCAGTTTGACACCACCAAGAATAGCCATCACACCCCTGTAGAGAACCTTACCACAAGTGCACTGCCTCTTGTTGGCTTTTTCTCTCACACTTAAAACCTACCCTTCTTTGCCCAGAGGGTTCAATTTGGGCCATTCTCTTTCCTGTGTCTATGGTCTTACTCTGGGGCCATTTGCCTGGGGATCGGGAATGAGTGAAGGGTGGATCTCTACTGGGTTGCATTTGGCTGCATTTTGATGGCCTCACAGTGCCTGAAACAGGGCAGAGCTTATTTCCCTATGAAAGAGCCGGAAGTCCAGAGGGGTGTCCTGAGAGGGTGAGGAGTCTGGACATTCTCTCTCCCTCAGGGCTCCAGATCCTTCCCAGGTCTCCTCAGCCTGTTTCCCTGCCCTCCGACAATCATACTGTTTCCACAGGATATACATAAGAGAATGTAGCTGTGCTGGCATGGTCTGTCGGAGTCTGGCAGATGCTCTGGTGGCGGCATGGCCTGGATGTGATCCTTTAGGGACTTCGGTGCATAGATAATAACTGGTATGGATGTATACACCATACTGCTGCCTCAGTTCAACCAGATGCATGGGTTTGCTTCCTACAGAATCTTAAGAGAAAGATTTGGAAACCCAGCAGCAAGTTTTAGCTTACCTCTAAGCTAAGGATGAAACTTCAGAATGAGCTGACCATACAGAATACATGACCATACAAAATTCATCTGGTCCCTGGCCTTGCCAGCAGTGGGCCAGCTAAGGTGGATGAGATATCAGCTTGCAGGACTTAATGCATAGTCTTCCATGCCCCTCTACCCGGAGCTTGTGCTGGGCCAGCTCCTACCAATGTGAAGACACTCTGGGCCAGTGCTGGTGCCTAGGTTTGATCTGACTTGGAATCTTTGGTGACCAAGTAACCTTTTGTGACCTTCTAAGGATCCAGAAGTTACTGGCACACAGTTGAATTCCATTGGCATCCAGGGAAGATGGTCAGGGTGTGAATTTGGTTGCCACAAGGCTTGCAGAGCAAGACAGGAGAGGTCAGCTGGCACAAGAGCCTGGCATTCCCATATGCCTATGCCCACACCTGTGGCTCATGATTGTGCGATCCCCTGCTGTGGCCCTCTATTGTCACATGGCCAAATGAGAGGCATGTCCATAACACTCCTACCGCAGGGAAAGGTCAAAGGTCCTTTGCAGCCAGCTCTTCCTCTCTGTCACCCTTTCCACGGGCCATCAAGACTAGATCTTATTACTCACTTTTAAAAAGGGTACAGACTTGGATTTAGGGTACACTGATGAAGACAGTGTCTCAGCAGAAATGTTTTCCCATCTACAATGGTGTGTGGGCTACTTTTTTTTCCATACTAGTGACAAAGGTAGCCCAAGGGAAGACTGAGTTTGGCTCACTCTTAGAGGGTTTTTCTCCAAGATGGCAAAGGTAACCACACACTGTGCAGAATGCACTTGATCTTGAGACAGCTTGTTTGTGTGGAATGAGCCAGGAAGCTGAAGAAACCGGAACCAGGGGCAGATATAACCATATAAGGCCCACCCAGGTGACCTACTTTTCACTATCCACAACCTTCAGAATCACACGGCAGGCCACCACGTAACAAATGCTCAAAAACACAAGAGATCTATGAGGGGTATTTCAGAGTCAAACTTTAAGAAAGGGCAAGACAGGAGCAGCCCCGGTGCTTCTCAGAGACACTGGGTCAGGAGCCAGCAAGTTTGCCAGCCCCCCCAGGCCCCTTCTGTCCTCCATCCGGTCCCACCCAGACCCTTCCTCATCCTGGTGCTTTTCCATGATTTTGCATGTTCTGACACCACTGGGGCAAACCTGTACTCACATTGTTCCCCTTTCTGAGAGCTGTGGACAGGCTGGCTCTAATGCACATGTTTTCCTGATGCGCTTCATGACCACTCCCAGACTGGAGGCCTAGGGAGAGAGGCTGCCTTCTCAGGGCCAAGTGTACTGAGGAGGGAATTTTTACTTTAGCTCTTTGGGGATCTCAGTTCTCACTTATTTTCCTAGATATTTTTGTCCCCTTTGGGGACAGAAACAAAGCAGCATGTGGCATGAATTGAAATGACTACAGATTGCGTTGCTGGGGTGCCCTGTCCTCCTGGGCTTCCTGCAGTAGGAACAGGTACAATACTGCCTCCTTTACCCTGTCCCTCCCCATCGAAGAAACCACTGCTCAGGCACAGCTGCCTTTATGGCCTCTGCCTGCGGGGATAGATGTTGTTTGGAGCCTCGTGGTGGTAGCAGAGATCTCCCCCAAAGGTCAGGCTGTGTCATGACTGGAACGCAATGAGGGAGCTTTGGGATGCTTTTGGATATGGGGCTACCCACCAGAGCTAACTCTTCAAAGCCAGGAGGGTCATGATGTTCCTGCAGTGGCCTCTGGCCTTGCTTCATTCCCAGCTTGACCTGGGAGTCTCACCTGTTCAACAGTTACTTGTCTAGTTGGGGTTTGAAGGAAAAGTGTTATAGTGATCTAGAAGTCTGGACTCTGGGCATCTGGCTGCTGAGCAAGTTGGGGCAGTATCCTAGGCACCTCTTCCCTTTGCCTCCCTCTGGCCAGCATCCCTGAACTTCATCAACTCCAGACTCTCTTCCACCAAGGAACACACAGAGAAATCCGGAAGAGAAGCCAGTACCTCTAGCCTTCAGTGACCCACCCCCCCACACATACACAAACACACTGCTTGACATCATAATTGAGTATCAGCTCTCCTTCTGGGCTTTGGAGGGGCTCTCCTGTTCCTCAAGCAAGCCTTTGAAGTAGGTCCATTTTGATTTTGGTTCCCCATTTCTTGGTAGGTAGGCAATCTGTCTCAGAACTCCTAGAACATGTGCAAGCTTGGTTAGGCCTACCTGTTCTTTTTCATTTTTTTCCTCTGGGGTGGGGGTAGGGACTGTGGGACACCCTTGGGTGGAAAGGACACTAACTACCTCTCTGATCCTTCTGTTTTATGTTCTTCACAGCCTGTGATTGCCACCCTGTGGGTGCCGCTGGCAAGACCTGCAATCAAACCACTGGCCAGTGTCCCTGCAAGGACGGTGTGACGGGCATCACCTGCAACCGCTGTGCCAAAGGCTACCAGCAGAGTCGCTCCCCCATCGCCCCTTGCATCAGTATGTGTATCCACTCCTCCCATCTGCTTGAGCGGGATGGGGGGTGACCCTGTGGGGACTGATTGCTCATGTCCAGTGGGTTTAGCCATCACCAACGTACATCTCTTCGTTCATTGGTGCTCAGTAAGATCCGGGGAGAGACTCCAGGCCTGGAAATTCCTTCAGAAGCAGCAGCTTCATGCATTAAAGCCAGAGTGCCCATAGCTCTCAGTCCTACAAGCACTGAGTTACTGGCTCCAGGCTGGACAGCAAGGCTCCTCTCCAGGATGAACCTGACCCCTACATGTACTTTCACCCCAGACCCAGTGAGCATGGGGGTCTGCCATAGCTTCAGATTCAGAAAAGAGCAGACCAAAGCCTTAGGCCTTTGAGAGAAGCTACTCAAAGATTCTCGTGCATGGTCCCTGTGGCCCCTATGAAGGGTTAATAGAGCAGTGGAGTTGAGGTCCCAAAGAGTCGTTACATAGAGAGAGTTGGTACTCGGGCCTTGGCTATGGAGGGTCTCTGTATTTTGCACCTGATGAGTCATGCTGCTGTGACCATGGGCAGAAAGTGAGCTCTGGTCGGCAACTCAGGCCTAACCCAGGTCCAGCCTCATTCTGGTGATTCCTTGGCGAGGGCTGTCCAAGCCAAGAAAGGACATCTGGGGCAGAGGAGCAGGAGAGAGTCTCAGCACACATGCTAGAGTCCAAGGAACCAAGTGGATTCTCTAGAGAGCAGGCTTGGTGTGCTCCGCCCAGGGAGCTGGCTGCCAGCTGGGTTTTATTTATTTATTTATTTATTTTGCATGGCATAGTGCCTTGTACCTTTTTTAATGATTTAAAGAAAAATCAGTGGAAGGATACTATTTCAAGACACAATAAAAAGCATATGAAGTCACGGGGCATGGTGGTGTGAGCTTATAATCCCAGCACTTGGGAGGCAGAGGCGAGAGGATTGAAGGTTTGAAGCTAGCCTGCGCTATGTACTGAGGCCTCCATATTAATTTTTTTAAAAAGAAGAAAAAGAGAAAGGCATATTGTGTGCAGCTGCTTTTGTGAAATGCCCTTAGCCGCAGCAGAGACTACAACCCACAAAGCCTGAAATATTTTCTATTTGGCCCTTTTTAGAAGTCAGTCAATCTCAATTTCTGAAACTTCCAGAGTCCCTTACCTTAGTAGTCTCCATGATGGGGACTCAGAACAGCCCAAGACTGGTGGGGCCAGTGCCTGGAGTCTCTTCCTGCCGGGAAGCCATCTCTGATTCCTAGATGTTCCTCGTAAAAGTCACAGTCATCCCTGCCTCAGATAGGTGGGAACCTTAAGACAGCCCACATCTCTCCTGCCCCACTACATGTGCTTATCTGTCCTACTATGTGTGGGCTTTGCTTCCAGAACAGGTCAGCTCTGTTGGTTCTGACAGCAATTCTGACCAGTTTATGAATCAGGAGTCTCTGTTAGAGTGTCCCTGTGGGTATACTGTCAGCAGATGACCCCATGCTCATGTAAGGCACTCCTGATGTCCTCTCAGGGTACAGCAGGTGGAAAGGGTGCATAGAATGAGTGTTGTTCTGTAGTACATGCCTAGGACACCCCAGGCCTTGAGTTCACCCCAGTGTTCGAAGGAAAGAATGGAAAGAACTCCTTCCCACTATGGCATCCAAATACAAATCTCACACCCTTTTCTCTGCACACCCATAAAGCTATGAGACAAACATAGAAAGCCAGGGGCCAGGCGTATTCAGGCCTCTGGGGAACCTGTTCTGTCAATGAGTAGTCTATACCCACCCCCGACTCTCAGCTGTCAGGTTGCTCAGAATGGCAAGCTGTAATCCCCAGGGGAAAGAACGTCATGAAATGACCTTTCAAAGCTAGTGCCTGGGTCCTCTTACATGTGCTCTTCTTTCTGACTTGCAGTACAAAAATACACACACACACACACACACACACACACACACACACACACACACACAGAGAGAGAGAGAGAGAGAGAGAGAGAGAGAGAGAGAGAGAGAGAATAGATCTGGGCTCCATTCTAGGATGCCCCAGGTGCTTGCATGGCTAGTGCTTAGAAAGTTTGTACCTGTTTTGCCCCAGGTCGGGGAGCCATGAGCCTTGTGTGTGCATTCTCACTTTAGACAACAAGTTTGGGTATCCCGAGTACTCCATGGCCATTAGCATGAATACCCATTTGCAGACCAGGCCATTTCGGATATTGCTTCCTGAGAGTTTCAGCTGGGACCAACCTAGCCTCTTAGGGCTAAGGAAGGGCCTGGTCCTAGGTCCTGCTGCTGTGCCTAAACACCTGAGAGATGTGTGAAGAAAGTCACTGAGTGCAAATCAGCTCTGCACTGCGGACTGTCCTCTGCCTTTGCTTCCTAAGGCACAAAGCCTGGTTCCTCTAGGAGATAAAGATCTCTTGAGGAGTGAGCTTCAGGTTTCTAGGTGTAGAATCCAAGGTCAAAGGAAAGACACCACAGTCAGACGGTGGTCACAGGCAGGATTGGAGGTCGCTCACCCCCGGTTGTGTACTCCTTCCCCTAGAGCATTGGCTCTCAACCTTCCTCATGCTGCTACCCTTTAATAAACAATTCCTCATGTTGTGATGACCCTAGCCATAAAATTATTTTGTTGCTACTTGATAACTGTGCTTTTGCTGCTGTTATGAATCTGATATGCAGGATATCTGTCTGATATGTAACCCCTGTGGGGCCACAACCCACAAATTGAGAACTGCTGCCCTACAGGGACTTTGGATCTGTGGTTTGGTCTTGTCTGGAAAGAGGAAGCCCAAACTTTTGGGTGGTTGACTTAATGGAGCCGACTGGCTGAACTTCCTCACCTTGCCAGAACACAGGGAAGAGCACAAGAAGCATGAGGGATAAACTGCTAGTCTAGGTCGAAGAGGACAGTCAAAATGGAGGCCACGCCTTTACGAGCCCCACCTCCTTAAGTCACATCCCAATCTACGGACTAACAAAAGGCCTTAGCCGGGGAACTAGGACCAGGCGCAGATACCAAGGGCAGGTCCCCTGCCCCTCACACAGCGTTTCTACTTCTAGATCCTCCTCATCTGTGGAGTTAACACTGTAGATGAACGAGGCCCGGGCAGTCATATTACGATGAACAGGGAGCCCGAGGGAACCCCAGAGCAGGCCAAGTTGAGGTCCCTTGAACCGTAGCACTGAGGTGAACAAGGCGTCAGGTCCTGGGTACAAGATCAGCCCTGTGGACCGCCAGCCCCTCCCACTGCACCTATTCCTGACCCTCCTTAAGAGACGGGACTCATGATATCCCTTCCCAGCGAGGACAGGAGAACACATTGACGTGCCCAGGATCCCTGGGACCCTGCTGCCAGCTTCCCTGTCTCCCTTTCTCTCCCTTTTTGTTCCTTTGAGCTGAGCTGTGGAGTGGGTGTGGGGGAGGGAGGCTAAACAGCGGGAAGCGTCTTCACTGAGACCCTTATTTTTTCAAGGACAAAACTAATGTCTTCCCCCCCCCCCATTTGTCTCTCTTCCCTTTTCTGAACCTCATGAAGAGATTCCTGTGGCGCCACCCACCACTGCAGCCAGCAGCGTGGAGGAACCGGAAGGTGAGACAAATCCCGTTAGCCCTTTTGCTTGTTACATTGGCTGTAGAGTAGGGACATGAGTTGGGACATTGGGTGGGGGCCTAGACGCTTCTGGGACTCTACCCCCACACTGCCAGCAAGGCTGTTTTGTGTGCGTGGTCTCCTCAGCTACTCTGAAGAAGGAACCACCAGGCACTTCATTATAACTCTCCTCACAAATCCTGGGCCAAGGACTCCTCCCTCGCCTTCCTGAGGTTTGGGGAGAGCAAGGGTACAGTGTGGGGGTCAAGAGGAGTACCTGGGCACTGGGTCACGGTCAGAATCCAGGAGCTCTGAGATTCAACCGGGAAGATAATCTCATTTTCACATTCACCGATTAAGACCCAGCCCATCCTTCATGACAAAAGTAGATGCCAGCCACGGCTGCTGGCAGTGTCCGTGATGTGTTCACCACAGCAGCCGTAGCTATGTTCACATTACAGATGCCACAAGATGCTGTGTGTGCGTGCCCCTGGCGGCTACCCGAGTTCCTATATCCACTGATAGATGATCGTCTGCTGTCGTTAAGAAAGCATACATGTGAAAGGTTTGCACCCCACCAACTTGGGAGAGTTCAGATAACTGGACTTGAGTCGAATTTTTCTGTGCACTGATAGCTCCCTGGATAAGATTATTATAAGTGAGAAGTGCTCTAAAATGCAGTAAATATAACACCCTGTCCTCACACAGCTGAGCAATGAACTACCCCTGGGGTGAGTGGGTGTAGCTCCCTGCTGCTACCCAGCATCACAAGAGAAAGAGCAGATCCAACCTCACCTGTTCGCAACACAATCAAAGCATGGCTTTTACTCCGTGCATGCCGTTTTCACACCATGACTGTTTTAGCATCAAAAAAAATACTATTCTGAGGAAGGGTCCACTGGGCTTCTTGGTAGAGGAGAGGTTTTACACCCCTGGTTCAGGATAGACAGGAAGCTTAGAGTCCCACAGGATGTGCGTGCCCTATTAGGGCCACACCTGGAGAGCCTGGTCCCAGGGTAGGAGTGGTAATGAATGGCAGAATGACTTGAAGGTCCCCATGTCAGGCTGGGAATTTTACCTTCTCTAGGTGGCTCTACGGGGAGCTGGGGAGGGGAGGAGCTTGGACACTCAAGTGGTCACCTGACTCTGGATCTAGGGGAGAACTAGCTGTATCCTGGGAGCTTGAGAGAAAACAGATAGCCACGGCAGCTTGCACTTAGGGAGACACATGCTGGAAAGTCCTGGAATCATACTGGGAATAGTATAAGATAACTCAGTTCCGGACTGTTAATTGAGGCTTTTAGTACCCTTGGTTGAACCTCTGGCAGGAGACAGTAACAAGGGCGAGGGATGCCATCGCGGTACCTGGGTGCTAGATGCCAGACTGGAGGTACAGAGGCTAAAATCTCCAGCTCACCGCCCTTCACAGCCCTGACCCAGAGGCTTGTCCCAGAGCCCAGGAGCTGATTGTTTTCTATACTGACTTTTTTAAAATTAAAAATCCATTCTAGCCGGGCGGTGGTGGCACATGCCTTTCATCCCAGCACTTGGGAGGCAGAGGCAGGTGGATTTTTGAGTTCGAGGCCAGCCTGGTCTACAGAGTGAGTTCCAGGACAGCCAGGGCTACACAGAGAAACCCTGTCTCAAAAAAACCGAAAAAAAAAATTGTTCTCCTCAGCTTTTGAGAGGCAGGAGGATCGTGTATTCACAAGTCTGAGGACAAGATGAGCAACACAGAGAGACCCTGTCTCATGAAAACCACAAACAAAAGAACTCTCTTTTGCCGAGGATAAGTATACTTTTTAAACACACACACACACACACACACACACACACACACACACACACACACACCAACACAGGGTTTTTTTTTTTTCTCCTTTTTTTGGATTAAAAATTAAAGCAGATACTGAGTTCGCTGGTTTAATCTCTAGCGGCAATTAATTAATTAACTAAAATAAAAATTGGGAGAATAGTTTTGAACTTGGAAGCTGTTACAGTGGGCATTGGACTATTTTTTATGTTTGTATATATCTGGGTGTTCATATATGTGTGTGGGGATGTATATGTGTATATTATCATGTTGTATGGAGGCTCAAAGTTGGCCACAGGGGTCTTTTCAACTGCTCTACCCTGTATTTTTTTGAGACAGGGTCTCTTGTTGCACTCAGCTCTCCACTTCTACCTAGTCTAGCGAGCCAGCTTGCCTGGGCATCCCCCATCTCTGCCTTCTGGTGGCTGGCATGAGAGACAGCTGCTATGTCTGCCCAACTTCTGCCTGGTTCTGGGTATCTGAACTCTGAGGCTGTTCTCCATTGAGCCCTCCCCCCAGCTCCAGTTTTGTCTGTGCATATGTGCATCTGCCATCAGAGTCTAGAACAAGGCACTCATGATTGGCCTCTGTGGCCTTGGTTGTAAACTGCCTAAAAGGGGGTTGCCCACCTTCAACTTAGGTCCTCTGGAAGAGCAGCACGTGCTTTTAACCACTGAGATATTTCATCAGCCCCCAAATCTGAGTCTTAATACCGTGATGACTTGGTGGTCATCTGAGGACCCATGATACACCTGCGTCGACTCACCTGGATGGAGTGTGCAGGGGCAGGGTACAGTTTGCCCTAGGACAAAATGAACATTAATGGTCTGACTCCTGGAAGTTTTTCTGGACCTTACAACTTGACTTTGGGTTTCTTGTAATTATTTTTTCCCTTTTACCTTCTAACACAAATGGGCAATTGAAGTGTAGTGGAGGGCCCATGTGAAGCATCGGAAGGTTCTTAGCTTTAAGGCGCAAAAGACTAAAGCAGCTATGGTGCTGGGGAATC
This sequence comes from Montemys delectorum, assembly GCA_019843815.1. Taxonomy (NCBI): domain Eukaryota; kingdom Metazoa; phylum Chordata; class Mammalia; order Rodentia; family Muridae; genus Montemys; species Montemys delectorum. The sequence goes on from JADRCD010182397.1 coordinate 29,437, forward strand.
AAGTCTAAGGCCAGGCGAATGCCCCACTCCTTTCCTGCCTCTGAGCCACTCCCCACCACTAAACTCTGGTAGACATCTTAGCAGCCTTCCCTTTTCTGACTCCTTTGGGTTTTGTGACCGTGGTTTCTTCATTTAGAGCCCTAGCAAATATGACTGAAAGTGAACCACTCCAGTGCTTTTCCTGAAGAGGGAATGGGAAAGCAGGTCATCTGGGACTTGGGACAATGTCTGAAGCCTGCAACCTTTGCAGCCTGCCCTAGCAGGCTCTGCTTGAGGTGCCGTTGCTAAGACTCTGGAGCTGGCCTTTTCGATGACCAAGATGATCTATCGCACAGAGCCTGGCTGGCTAAGGGAGACATTGAGCTGGAGGTTGGGAGACACTTCAAAAGTGGGGTCCTGGAGCCAGGCACTTCCAAACTGTGTGTGGAGGCACAGTGAGTGAAGACCCTTCCAGACAGAGCCAGCTGCCTTGGAGAATGTTCTTTACTGCTTGTAGGCAGGGTGACAAGGACTAAGCGGTCTGCAGCAGGGAAGTCCAAGAAGAAAGTCTATCTGGGACACATGTAGTAACTAGATAGAGGGACCTCCACTCCTGTGGCTGGAAGAGGAACAACTGTCCTGTGACCTGCAGTGATTTGCTTTTATGGGGTCACTTGGGTGAGTGGGAGGAGCTTGAGTTTGGAGTTAGGCGTTGGCCAGGATCCTCAATGGTTCTGAGGGTATTGCTGCTAGCACAGGTTCTCCTCCCATTAAACAGGAAGGGACTGGCACTGCACTCCTTCCCTAGTGCCCCTGGGCAGGAAGGACCCCTTGCTCCTGCTAGAGCTTCCTCGTATGCAGGAACACCTGATCACTTCTCTGCTGTCTCTGGCAGGCAGCTTCACCTGTAATTCTTTTTGAGGCAGGCCATGATGGTAGTGCCTTGCCTTGGCTCATTTGCAGGGCGTGTTGCTTCCTTGGAGGACCATCCTGCCTACGACTAGCTTCAGGATACCCCATTTGGATTCCTTGAGAGTTGTGTAGGGAAGAGATGTACAGGGCTGACTCAAGAGCCCGTGAGAGCCCACAGCACTTGGGCTATGGACCTTCCCTTAGAGCCGATGAAACCCATACCATCGAAGGCAGACCTGTGCTGGCCTCCCTCATTTCCCAGGCTCAGCCACCTCGTGGCAGCTCACTCTGGGTTAAGGTCCAGGAGTGAGGAGCTAGCCACCCCCTGGGTCCCCCACTTTAAAACAGTGGTCTTGGCATCTTTCCAGCTGCCTTTTCATCACTTCCACCATGCGGAGGGTCCTCTGTGGGCTTTTTGCTACTACTTCAGTGGCTCTGGGGCAGAGCTGAGTGGCTTTCTAGGGTACCCTGTAGCCTTTCAGCAGAGCCCAAAGAGACCTTATAGCTGGGGTGCTGGAGGATACTGCCCAAAATGCCAAAAGGTACGCATTGGGGGAGAGGTGGCCTCCAGTTTTTTTTCCTAAAGAAAATGAGTTGAGATTTGCAGTGTGGGCCAGCCTGGGCCCAGAGCTACAGGTACCCCACTGATCTGATCTCTTGCCATTTCTTTCTCTATATAACTTACACAGAGAATCCTGTTACAAGGGATTGTGGCGGGGTTATACTGCAGGCGCCATTGATTCAAGAATGGATGCGCAATAGGAATTTAAAAACCACAAAAAACAGCTGAGTTTGGAGGCATAGGCCTGTAATCCTGCTACCTGGGAGCTTGAGACAGGAGGCTCACAATTCAAGATCTGCTTGGTCCATAGAGTAAGGTCAAAACCCGTTTGAACAAATGAGGGAGACCCTGTCTCAAAGTACGGATGTGAACGGTGAGCCAAGCATAAGGCACAGTGGTAGGATGCTTGCTCGAGGCCCTGGTTTCCTATCCCTGTACAGAAAACAAGAGCAAAAATTCCAGAAAAGGGCAATGGAGGTGGAAGTGAGGCTTCTCAGTTTCTGTCGGCTCTTCTGTCCAGCCTGGTGGGACAGGGGCAGAGCGCCATCATTTTAGTAATACTGGAACAGAATTTTTAATTGGAGTAGTGAGCAAATGCCAAGCAAAAATAAAGTGAAGCAATAAAAATATGGAATGGATGTTTGGAACAGACCCCAGGGAGCAGAAGGAAGTGGGGGTTCTTGCCATGTTAGGGAGAGCAAGACCCAAACTGTCAAAATGTCAGCCCTCCCAGAAGTGAGCCATAGATTTAGCGTAACTCTGGCCACAGCCTCCATTAGATGGGGCAGGATTCTAAAGTTATGCCAGAAAAAAAAAAAAAAAAAAAAAAACAGTGTGTTGTAAGAAAAGCCAAAATGTTTTTTTTTTAAAGGTGACTAATGAAGGTAATTAGTTCTACTGGATATTCTAAAATATTGTAAGTGGGGCGTTTAAACGAGTGTGGCATAGGGAAGGAGAAGTGCCCAGAGGACTTGATACCAGGGCAGTGTGTGACTACAGACGAAAGAAGCAGCTAGCAAATGCTGCTGGGAAAACTGGCTGTTTTACATGCCAACAAGCTTAGAGTCCCCGATCCTGCAGGCTATCACCAGTCTGTAATAACCTAAAATAAGATATATGTACCCACGTGTCTGTATGACATAGCTACACATATGTACACATTCATCAGTGTGATCTCAGGGCAAAGAAGTCATCCAAGACTTCTAAGACATAAAAAAAATAAAAAAAAAAAAAAAACCAAAAAACCAGGGATCGTAAAGGGAAAGGTTTTGTAGCTATAAATGGAAACTCCAGTACTTCAGAAATCTCTCTAAGCAAAAATAAAAGGCAGACTTGAAGCTAAGAAAGCTATCGTGTTGTGGCTGAGAAACGGTCAAAATCCTCAATAAATGAAAAGCATTTGTGACTCAACAAGAGATCCTAATATGAAATTGAGTTGTAGAAGTGAACCAGAAACTCAGAGAATTGGTACAAATGGCCATGAGTACAGGAAGTGTTCTGCTTATGTAACAGTGTTACCAAGGGTACCATCTTAAAAACTTTCTAGATTTAGTACTCATGTGCACGGGGCACTAGGGGTTTGAATCTAGGATCCTGCACATTCGAGGGGAATGCTTTATCAGTAAGCTATCTCCCTAGCCTTTTTTTTTTCTTTAATTTTTTTTTAAGATTTAATTTTTAAAAATAATTTCCATTGATATGTGTGAGTGTATGTGCACCATGTGTGTGCAAGAACCTCCTGAAGCCAGAAGAGGGCAACAGATCCCTCGGGGCATGGTTGTTAGCCACCATGTGGATGCTGCTTTCCTGGTACTCTACAAGGAGTTGTCTCCAGACACTAACCCCTTTTTAGTTTGAGATAGGGTCTGACTAAATTGCCCAGCCCCGCCTTGAACTTTCTTATTTTGATTTCATCACCTGAGTAGCTAGGATTATAGGCCCAACACACCAGATCTGGGAGATCTGACACTATTTAGGAGGTAAAAAGCAATGCCCAGTGTTGATAAGGGTTGGAGGGACAGGCCCTTGAACACTTAGTACTAGGGGAGTAGCCTGTACCTTTTGGACATCATCCTTGTGACATACAAGGGAGCTGTAGGCTCACTTCTGCCTAAGGAAACGGTGTTTAGTAGAGTTGGCATCCAAGATGATGATGATCACATTGTTGGTAGTAACCAAAGAATGGCCTACATGTCTGTTGTGTTTTGTGAGACCAGGTTTTGCTGTGTGTCCCTGGCTGGCCTGGAACTCAGCTTGATACATAGATGAGGTTGGCCTTGAACTTTGAGTATTCTTTCTAGGTCTGTCTTCCTTAGTACTGGGACTGCAGGTATCTACCTGCACCCAGCTTGAAGCAGTCAGCAGTTCTTCAGTGTAGTTTGCCTGTAGGACATGTGAATGGAGAGATACTTGTGTTCGCTGCAAGTGCTAGAGGCGAGCTGCACAGCAGACTGCTTGTAGAGAGCCATCCTTGGTGCAGAGATTGGTTTATAGAGTGTTTTGATTAAATCGTTTCATTATGTCTGTGTATTTCACTGCTTCTCAACCAGGGGCTCTTCTGTCCCCAGGGGACATTTGGCACTGTCTGGAGACAGTTTCAATTGTCACAACTGGGGGTAGGGCGCCACAGGCATCTCATGGATGGAGGCTGCCAGACACCCCATATGCGTGGGACAACCCCACAACAAAGAGTTAGCAGTCCATCAAGGCCGACAGTACCAGGCTTCAGAAAGCCTGGTATATTTATATAGTATAAGCCCCATGTGTTCTCTGCAAATTTGTGGAGAGAGGCCAGTCTTCCCGGACGGAGCGCTCACTCATTAGCTATACGGCCCGCTCTGTGGATGGGGCTGAGGAATGGGAAAGGCCAGGCTATTAAGCCAGCAGACATTTTTGTGGGATTGTGTTTAGCTGTTTGCCTGATCTGGATTTTTCCATGTTAAAATTCATCTTTGAAAAAAAGTTGTCTTGGGTTTCACTATAAATTGATGTACTTCAAATTAATGTGATTTAACTCATTGAACATCTTTTTACATTTATTTATTTATTTATTTATTTATTTATTTATTCGCCATGGCAAGAGCGCGGAGGTCAAAGGACAGTTTGCAGGAGTTAGCTCTTTCCTTCTGCCTGGTGAGTCCCTGGGTTTGAAACTCAGGTCATCAAGCTTCACCCTCTTACTAGCCTTTGCTGAATTTTTTTAGTCTGAGAAATTTTCACTGAAGTAGCAGGAATGGTGGAGAGCAGCGGCTAGGTTAACAATTCTGTTCTAGCGTGTTTGTTTTAATGTTCTTTTTAAAGAAGTATATGTGTAGTCCTGGGATAACTCAAGGTCTTGTGCATGTTAAGCATATGCTCTCCCCCTGGGCTATACCCTCAGCCATACCTAAATGCCTTTAAAGAAAAAAATGTAGACATGACACCAGTCCATCCCTAAATATTTCAGAACGCACCTCTGAAAAGTAAGTGTCTGACGCACAGCCCATGTTCAGGAAATTCTTGGTTGTCCCCCAATGTGTTGTGCAGCTGGGCTGCTTGTGGCTTCTTTATTAAGTCATTCTGTGATGATGTGACCCACTAGGCATTGTATTTAGAAAGGGTCCTGGGATACTTTTGACAACATGATGAATGGGAAGTGTCACCGCCAGGGAATGGTGCTGCCTATGTGGTGCCTGCTGTCACTAGTGACCCCATGAACCCTCAAGGAGGAGGCCATGCTGTGTCCAGTCTGGGCTCAGGCAAACCCCTGGCTTTGGGAATGTGTGAGTGCTGAGCTTCCCTCACAGGGGCACCTCAGAGAGAAACGTCCAGAGCTGCCTTGTGCCATCTTGGGGAATGTAGAGGGTTTAGAAGCTGAAAGAGGATGAGCAGTTTTTCAAAAAGGGAATATTAGCCATGCATTTTTAAAATGTGTTTGGTTTGTTTGAGGGGCTAGGGATATAGATCCCCAGGTTCCTTACACTCTGGGTAAGTTCTCTAAACCAATCATACTAGGGTTTCAGCCATTGTTTCCATCCTCAGCAGAAACTGGCTTTGGACTGGGGGTGCTTGTGGTATTGGTGGGGCCTGACTACAATGCAAGGTGTGGAGCTTCTCAGGCAAGTTATGAGAATTGGCGTCCCCTTGGGACAAAGCAGCCCCTATATGAACATCACTGGGCTAAATTCAGATGTTGTGGCATCAGCCCAGCTGCCAGAACTCTCCAGGGCTGGGAACCAGAGATAGAGTGAAGGAGATAGGGGCCTTTTCCACTAGCCAGTGTGTTTTGCCCTCTATCCCCTGGCTTGAGGCCAGACTCATCCCATGTGTTGGGGATTCTCAAGTGGCAGTGTGATGTGGACTGCTTTTGAGTGGCCTGGATGGGAAGTCTGTCTCTCTCTCTCTCTCTCTCTCTCTCTCTCTCTCTCTCTCTCTCTCTCTCTCTCACACACACACACACACACACACACACACACACACACACACTCCTTCCTCCCTTGCCCCCCTCCTTCCTTCCCTCCACCCCACATCTCCCTGTCCACTGCCTTCCTTCCTTTGCTTTCCCTGGTCCCCTCCCCTGCCCTTCCCTGCTCTCCCCTTCTTGAGCCTGCACAGAGGGCAGGATAGAGGTCGGGCTGGGCATAAGCAAGGTCAGAAAGCATCTGTCCACACGTCTGCTGCCAGGGTTCCCTGTCACCCTAAGCAGCACAGAGCAATCACCCTATTGTTCTTCTGTCTCTGGGCCTTTGCATGTGGAGCTCTCCCCAGCCTGGAGAAGGACAAAGGGATGAGTGGGAAGGTCAGAGGAGCAAGTGGGGTAGAATATTTAGCCCTTCGTGGGCGTGCTTCTCTCTAGGACCCGAGGGGGCTGCATGATGGGGCAAATGACAGGTGTCAGGGAAAGAAAGAGGATAGGAGGCTCTGGTACCACACCCCACATCACAGGGATCTCACTGGCAGGGGCTGGTGGGGTGATGTGCAGGCCTCAGAGCCTGGCTGACCTAGGGAAGATGGTAGGGCATCTCAGGCTATGCCAGCTCATACCTCTGCCCTTCTTGTGAATACTGGACTAGGCTGTTGCTGTTAGTGTTGCTCCTCAAAACCCCTACAGCCAGTAAAGTGGAGTGGGTGAATAAAACTCAGGCCTGAGGCTGGAGCATAACACCCACGTTGACTCCTTTGACTGAATACACTATTCGATGTCAAACCACCTGTCTTAGTTAGGGTTTTATTGCTCTGAAGAGACACCATGACCCCAGAGACTCTTGTAAAGGAAACCATTTAATTGGGGATAGCGTAGAGCTTCAGAAGTTTAATCCATTATCACTGTGGTGGGAAGTTTGGCAACATCCAGACCTAGATGGTGCTGGAGAGAGCCGAGAGTTCTACATCTTGGTCTGCAGGCAGCCAGGAGGACACTGTCTTCTACACGCAGCAGAAGGGGACTATGTCGCACAGGCAACCAAGAGAAGGCTCATTCCACAGTGGGCAGAGCTTGCTTGAGTACTAGGAGACTTCAAGCTTGTGCCCACAGTGACACATTTCCGCCAACAAGGCCACACCTCCTAATAATGCCACTCCCTATGGCCAAGCATTGAAACACGTGAGTCTATGGGGGCCAGACCTATTCAAACCTCTCTACAACCCCAGACTTAGTGGTTGTAACAAACACCATTAGAGCCATCGAATCCACCCTTAAGAACCTAGCTATGAACATACTTGCCCTGGCCCTGTGGCAGATTCTGCAAGACATTACAGCCCTGGGCTTGGTCCTCATAGAAGCCACGGAGTTGGTCTAAATATCCTATTAAGTCCTCTTTCAGCTCAAAATCCTGGGCCAGTATCAGATATGATGGCATACACCTGTTATCTCAGCACTTAGAAGGCCAGGGCAGGAGGACGGAGAATTTGAATTTGAGGCAAGACTGGGCTACACAGTGAGTTCCAGGTTAACCTGGGCTATATATCAAGACCTTGGGGCCTTGTTAGAAGCTCACTATGGATATTCTGAACTTCTGTTTCCCATTTTATGGTTAGCAGCTAGACAGGGTCTGGCAGGTCAGTACTGGCCTTATGTTCCTAGGCAAAGTACCTGGAAGTAGCCTGTGAAGCCCTTTTTGGGTTATGTGGAGGTGAGTGGAGGGGGATTTGCAAAGCAGGCAGAAAGTAATGGGAGAAGAAGGTAGCCTTTCTCTGGCACACACAGCTCTTCACACTGGAGAGGACAATGGGCTCTGAGATCAGAAGGCTACAGATGCTCCACTCAGATCTATGATGCTTATTCTGGCTGCCCCTGCCCGCACTCCACCTCCTCTAAATTTTGAGGTGGCAAGGGAAGAGGAAGGGTGAGAGGGAAAGAGAATCTGCTGATATGTCTGTGTCACAGGGTCAGAGGACAGGTCTGGAGAGCCGGTTCTTCCCTCTATGGCAGGGTTTCTCTCATTCAGGGCATTCTCTTGCCCTCCCTTCCCGTCCTGCGGAAGTAGTGCTGGGATTACAAGGGTGTGGCTCAGCATCTGCTTTTGTACCTGTGCTCTGGGGATGGGAGCCAAGCTCAGGCTAGTACAGCAAATGCCTTTATCTGCTGTGCGATTTTGCCAGCCCCTTAGCTCCCCTCGAACAGGACATCTTCCCTGCTGCTCTCTCCCTTGGCTCTCAAAGTTCTGGGTGTGGCCATCTGAAGTCAGTTCCTTACTTCCCGTTGCCAGCTTGCTTCTAAATGTGACCAAATAGATCACAGACCTAGAATCGCCCTGCACTTCAGATCAGTGAGCATGGTGACCCCTTTCCCTGATCCCTCCTTCAGAGAAGGCAGAATTTTCCAGAGTCTGGGACAAATGCTACCTATACTAATTGATGGTCTCTTCTTAGAAGCAGGGTCCAGTTTGGGTATGGGGGCATACAGCTGTGATCCCAGGAAGCAGGAGGATCAAAAATTCCAGGTCAGCCTAGGCTGTGTAGTGAGACTTTAAAACAAAAGTACATTCTGGGATCAAAGGAAAGGGGAAACAACCATCTTACATGAAGAGACACCTAAAATGGACGCAGGGCAGTGGGGCGCACCTATTCACTCTGGCTCTCCAGAGGTGCACATCCCTTTCTAATCCTGACATCAGGGCATCATGCTGGCAGTTTGAAATTTAATGTGCTGGAGTTATTCACCCTTTGGAAATGAGCAAACTGTACAGATGGTTCACTTTTCCTCTCAGTGGTGCTAGCCACTCTGCATCCTGTTGTTCCATCAGTGTCCTAGGATTAGAACTCATAGCAGGAGACGCCAAGAGATAGACAGGTCAGTGATATGGCTTCCGCACTTGATAGATGGAAGGCTGTGTCCTAGAGGAGGGCAGAGACTTGTTCTAGGTCACATGGCAGATTGACAGTTTACAGTCAGCCTGGTGGTGTCCTTGCAGGAAGAGATGAAAGCAGTGAATGACACACGAACCCCACCCCACCTCATCCCCACACACACTGGAGGGAGATTCATGGACCATTGGAGACAATGAGTTTCCAAAAAAGCAGCACCAAGATTTTTTTTTTTAAGTTATACTTTATGTGTCTTTCTTATTTTTATTTTATGTATATGAGTGCTTTGTTTACATGTATGAATGTGCCAAATGCCTGATCAGAAGAGAGCATTGGATCTCCTGGAACTCGAGTTGTAGATAATTGTGAGCTGCCATATGGGTGCTGGGAACTGAATCGTGGTCTTCTGCAAGAGCAGCTAGTGTTCTTGACTACTGAGTCATCTCTCCAGAATATACTTTAAGGTTTTCTTAAAAGCCCAAACTGGCCAGGTGGTGGTGGCGCACACCTTTTATCCCAGCACTTGGGAGGCAGAGGCAGGTGGATTTCAGAGTTCGAGGCCAGCCTGGTCTACAGAGTGAGTTCCAGGACAGCAAGAGCTATACAGAGAAACCTTGTCTCAAAAACAAAAAACAAAAAACAAAAAACAAAAAACAAAAAAAACAAAAACAACAAAAAAAAAGAAAGAAAGAAAGAAAAGAAAAGCCCAAACTGGGCTAGGCTCCACAAGGCAGAATCACTTTTCCTTCTCACCTTAGCAGGTGGTATAATTCATAGTTTCCATAGTATTTATAATGCCCCAGTTTGGGATCAAAGAAAGGAGAAACAACCTTTAGCTGTATCTTCTTCAGTCTCAGGGCAGGGGTGGGTAGGTTCACCTGAGTATCTGAAGGAGACTTCACAGGAGTCTCCATCAACATCAGACAGAGAAGGCTCGAGGACTCCTTTTGGGGCCGGATAATCCAGCATTGTCTTCACTCTGGGCTTCCTGTCTGCCCTTTGTCCTGTATGTGGTGGTGGTTTTATTGTATGTTCAAAAGGTGATATGATGCCCCCCATTTCTTTAGGTTATTTGGGGGTCAAGTATCTTGAGTTAGGCTCTCTAGAACCTCTTAAGACAGGGGTTTCTATTGAGGTAGTTTACTGAGGGGTACTCCCGGCAAGGAACACAAGAGAGTGTAGGGCTAAAACCCCTCCAGAACTCCGAGAAGGCAGTCCTGTGGGAAAAGCTGCTGTAGATAAGGCAGAAGCCAGGACATTACATTTCCAACATCAGTTGACGACTGGCTTATGGACTCCCTACTGGAACTGGAGCTTGGGACTGCCCAGATACTGCGCAGCAAAGCAGTGTGCATCAGCCAAAGGCTGCACACATGCGTGATTAGCAGCCAGCACCTGTGGCAGCTGGGATGGGTGTGGTGGGCTAGTACGGAGGTCAAAGCGGGACATCGACCACATCTGCTACCTCAGCCCTCTGTGACCATGGGTTTGGAGTATGTGGATTCAACCAACCATAGATTAAAAAACAAAAACAAAAAAAACAAAAAATACCCAAACTGCAGCTGCACTGAACATGTACTAACTTTTTTCATTGTCTTTGCACAAATACAGTCTAGTAACCATTCAACATTTGCATTGCATCAGGCACTATGAGCTAGAGATGATTTAAAATAGATGTGAGGATGTGGGTAGGTCCTCTCCATTAATACCATACGGTCTAAGGAAGTTGAGTCTCCTCAGTTTTTGGTCCCTGTCAGGGGTCCTAGACCCCTCCAATTTTGAGGACCAATGGGAGTAAGTAATTTAAAAGGTTTTGTTTGGCTCGTGTATGGGCTTCTCTTTTGGCCAGTCCTTAGTAGTTCTCTACTGCAGAAAGTCTCAGATGTTCTCTGGGGTCCTCATGCCCTTCTCACAGCTAACTAACTGGTCACTCAGATATCTCACAGTTCATCTCTGCCATGTGTAGTGCTGGTGCCGCCAACGCCACAAATGCTGCAGTTAAGGATTTCTTAACTTCCTGTATTGATCAGGTGTGTGCTATTAATAAACCTCTTGCAGTCCAAGGACTGCTTGCTCATGCAACAGCCATTACCCATGGGTGTCCCTAGTTGGATGATTTCTTTCTGGCAGTGAGTCATTGTGTAGCTCTGCCATCCCTTGGAGCCACAGAGTCACTCCTGGAAAGGCCCTGGGTGATTTCTGTAGCCTAGAAGTGTTCAGAATCACCTATGCTGGGGTCTCTTTGGTTAGAACCCAGTCACATGACCATGCTTAACAGCAAGGGGTACTGGGTAATGCAAGCTGTATTCATGCATGCATGGAGAATGACATAGTGGTTGGTTACCATGTATAGTTTGCACATAAATCATTTGGAGCATGCTGCTGACTTCTGGTGCATCTGTGGCCACCTGTCACTGTGATGCTGTAGTTATTGGCATCACAAAGCAAGGCCATTTTTTCTGTGTAGGAAGCAGTTTAGCCCAGTCTTAGCCAGCAGTGTGCTTCCTGCCTGACAGCTGCCTGGAGTTTAGGTACAGGGAAACAGAGCAAGGGTGCTACCAGGTTCCAAGGCATGACCTCATCTATACTGGCTTAACCAGCTGAGCTGTCCAGCCAGCCAGCTGAGGTGATGCTCCAGGGCTACCATCGCCTTCTTTCACAGCTTCCCAGGGAGCCCCAGCTCAGCTCATCCGAATCCCCCTTTGGCATTGACAGCAATTCCAGTTTGTGTCCACCGTTGGCTCTCGCTGGAGAAGTGTGCAGAGAGCCAACTGGATCCCTGTTGGGACAGCTTTGTTTTCCCCGCTGAACACAAAATCCCCTGTTCACTAGGAGATCTGACAAGGAGACCCTGTGGGGCAGGCCGGTGGGAGCAGATACCAATGAATACAGAGCCACAAATAGCTTCAGCTTATTAAAGGCGAATACACAGGATAACTCTGCCCGCCGAGTGGGAGATAGAATGGGGGGCACAGAGCTGTTACAGTGGATTAGCAGCCGCAGACAGACGGAGGCAGGTGCAGTCTTTTCTGCAATTTGGAAAGGCTTAGGAAATACAGAGCCTGGGCTGTGAATCCTTCTCTTGGCCTCACTTGGGCTACAGGCTGAAAGCGTGGGGTTTCTTGTTCAGCCTTCTATATTTCCCCTTGTTCACTCACCAACTCCCAGAATTCCTTGGGGATTCTGAGGAGGTTGTGCACTTGTCCACTTATTCAATTTCTGCCTGTTCATCCATCTATCATGCATTTTTAGGGCCTGTTGTGGGTGCTGGGTTACTGAGCTGAGTAGACACAGCACTGTGGCTCCCAGGGACCCTTCGAGTTGTGCTGTGTGAGAATGACATGTAAGTACAGTGAATGGTTCCAATTCCAATTCCATTTTTTAACTGTTAGCCAAACCCCAGATCCACAGATATTGATGTCACCTCCTGTGGCCTGACAGGCACTGCTGAGAGCCTGCTGGGTCCTTGCTGCTTAACAAATGAAGCCTCAGGTCCAGGGAGGCTTGCTGATCTTCCAGATGGACTGCTATTTCCCAGTGGCACAGATGGCAGATAAGAGAGGATGATATACTGGTCCCTGGGTAACCAGGACCTCAGGGTCTTAGAGTCTGCAAATGCTTAAGCCCTTTCCATACACTAGTAGTGTTTACACGAAATCATCTTACATCTTTCCATATACTTTAACTTATTTCTTAATGGTATATGTCTAGTATAACACACATGCTGTTTATACATAGTTCTTTTTTTTTTAATTATGACTGTGTATGTGCCTGTGTGTGTCTAGGTGTCTAGGTGTATGCACATGTGAGTGCAGTACTTGCAAAGGCCAGAAGAGGGCATCAGATTCCCTGGAGCTGGAGTTGACAGCCGAGGTGGGTGCTGGGAACTGAGTTTAGGTCCTCCAGAATAGCCACAAGCACTCTTACCACTGAGCCATCTCGTTAAAGAATGGTTTTCTTGGGCTAGAGAGATGGCTCAATGGTTCAGAGCACTGACTGCTCTTCCAGAGGTCCTGAGTTCAATTTCCCAGCAACCACATGGTGGCTCACAACTATCTGTAATGGGATCCAATGTCACCTTCTGGTGTGTCTGAAGATAGCAGCAGCGTACTCACATGAAATAAATAAATCTTTTTTTTTTTTAAAGAATGTTTTTCTTTAGAGAATGATAAGAAAATGTCAATATTTAATACACATACCTTTTTTTTCTAAAATATTTTTATCTATGGTTTGTTTAGTTTGTATAGGCAGAGCCTATGGTGGGGGGCGGTGAGTTAGAATCAGTACCATAATTGGAAATTTGGAGTCTTCAAGGAAACCAAACAAACAAAATACCCCAACCTCTAAAACAGGGGTTCGGGACCCGTTTGGTGATTGAATGACCCTTTTACAGGAATTACCTAAGATCATCAGAAGACACCGATACTCACATTACAGTACATAACAGTAACAAGATTTGTTATAAAGTAGCAACAGTAATAAGTTTATGGTTGGGGGTCACCACAGCATGAGGAACTATATTAAAAGGTTACAGCATTAGGAAGGCTGAGAACTGCTGCTCTAAAAGACTGACCATAGGAGACAGGATTGGAATCTTGGAAAAGTCTTACGAGGTTTCTTAGGTTGGATGCAGATCTTTGTCTCCTCATCATGTCCTCCCATGATGGAGATCCATCTGCGTTTCTCCTAGTGGACACCCTCACCTGCTGGGTAGCTCATCACAAGACGGAAGCTCCGTTTGTACTCTCTAGGGTTTGCAGAAATGTTGAAGTGGTTAGAGTTTTGGACTTTGATGCTGATGAAAGGTTTCTGGATGCATGAGCATGTCTCTGGGAGGAAGGAGAGAGGACGTGTGGATCAACCCTCAGAAACTCCAGAAAGCTCAACTACCAAGCAGGGAGGCACCTGAGACCAGACAGCCCTGAGGGAGCCCTGTGAATGCATCCCAGGGGATCTGGGTAGTTGCATCCCAGTTCCCAATAGAAGCTGGTATTTGTAGGTGCCAGCATCTGCCATCCATATCTCCGCTCCTGGCATAAGTGAAAGTTGCTTGGTGTTTTGTCCACCAGAATTGTTCTGGATTCTCTCTAAGAGGCCTATCCAGGAACTTCCCAGCAGGCAGTTCAAGTGTGCTCATGGGCATCACAAATTTGAATCCAACCAGGGCAAAACCTGTTTTCAAATGAAACATCAAAGCGTTTGGTTGAAGTTTGGTGGCCCGAGCACTTTCCTTAGTGTATATGAAACCTGGGTTTGATGAGAGGTGTGAGGGAGGGGCAAAGAGAGAATGAATAAATATGAATTAATATTGCTTTGTGATTTGTATGTTTGTTCGTAATGAGGGTCTTAAACATCTGTGGATCTTGGTACCTGAAGATGTTCTTGGAGTCTTTGAATCTCCTTAGATCCTGGGGTAACTTTGTATAGACCCCAGGATACTATGCTCATAATATGGCATTAAAATATTTTTAGTCTTTGTAAGAATAATTAATTAATGTTTCCTTCATATTTAAACTATGATGACTTGAGGGGCTTCCCTTGTGGGTCACAGCTCTGGCTCTTAGAAAGCTTTACCCATTCACTGCTCCTCCCCAGAGAACTGAGGGAAACAGCTGAGTGGTTCCCAGTGTGCACTGGCTTCTAGTCACACTTTCCAAGGAATCTGAGGCTGTTTCCCACTTGGCCCAGCTAGCCACCAAATCAAGAGGAGAGAAGGGCTTTGTTCCATCTTCACAGAAACAGCTGAGGAACAGGAGGCTAGGTGAGCCTAGACAGACACTACGGGGGTTCTAACTGCAGAGCTGGGTCTATAGGGGTTCACACTGAACCCCTGCATCAGTGGTACCAGAGGCAGATTCCTAGAGAAGCCTGGAGGGCTCTCCTGTTGGTTCAGTGCATGGGTTGGTGGAGGCTGTTCCAGAAGGTGGACCTAAGACCATCAGGAGGGTTACAGAAGTCAGGTGAGGCTCAGCCAAGAAAAATCCTAGCCTACCCTTGGACCAGTTGTAAACTTCAGCTCACACCAGAGGCAACAGGAAAGCCAGGTTGGGCCTGCTGCTAGTATCATGAGAGCTCCTTGAATTCTGCCAGAGTATGTTCTGTGTCCTGTGTCCATTCCAGCGGTCAGCAGAAAGTTACAGAATGGGTCACTGATGGCAAGAATATCTCTGCTTACCCCCTAAACATCAAGTTTATCAAGTTCTTTATCAAGTAAACCTTATCGAGTTCCAGGTCCCAGATGGTGTTCTGGGTCCCGGGTAAGGGTCCCTGCTATGGTTGGCCAGGCAGTGGGGCTGGTCTGGATGACACTTATGATCCCTGTGTGCTTCCTCAATCACTCCTCGTTGTATTTCCTGGAGATATGTTGTTTATCACAAGCCTTTCAACCAGGAAACCCCAAGTACCTTGCCTTTCTTCCTTGCTTCTTTCTTTCTGTTCTTTTTTTTCCCCTCTCTGTCTGAGTTTTCTTTCAGCCCTGGGGCCAGAAATCATCTGTCATTTTGGGAGAGGATTTTAGAAATAGTTTGGGGAAAAGGAATTTCCTCCCAGAGTCCAACATCACTTTGAATACGGCAGACTGTGAACGTGGCTTGATTTCCCAAAGGCATGGCTGGTGGCCGGAAGGGCAGGGCTGTCATGCACAGAGGAGGCGGTATTTAGGGAAGGGTTTGACAGAAGGAATAAACGATATGACAGCGGCCACACAGAGGTTCTTCTCAGGTCCCTTAAGAATTGGCAGCCTTTGCATTGGACAGGGGCACTTAGGGGTCCATGATCAAGTGGTCCTCAGAGTATCCGTGTCTTTGGACAGAAGAGATCTGCCTTAGTTCCAGGGGATGGCTGACACAGAGCTTTTTTGGCCTCTGTCTCCTCATGGGTGACGGTCAGGACAGTCAATGCTGGTTCTTCTACTTCTTGGCAGTACAGGTCACATGGAGAGCAAGTTGCAGAGTTTTGCCATCCGGGTTTTGCCTACCACGTCCGGGTGTTCCTACTACCTGGACTGGGTACCGTTGCGCTCCAAGGCTGAGACAGTATCTGCAGGTGGGGTGTGGGGCAACCCTAAGGTCTGGGGAGGTCTTCGTGCCATCTCCTTTGCATAATCGACATTGGCTGGGGACCTGCAGGAGGACAGCGGAGGGTCAAGAGAAAATTCTGGATGTCTGGGAGCTGGTTAAGCCAGCCAAGGTGTCCTTTCTCCAGTCAGGAGGGCGTTTTGCAACCCCAGAGGCTCTGGGCAAGAGGCTCTAATCTAATTACATGCTTTATTTGAGCCAATTTGTTTTCCAATCCATCTTGTTCAGCAAGAAGAAAGAGCATGCTGAGGACTCATTTGCACCCTCTTGTTCCAAGGGAAAAAAGAGGGGCTGCTCCCTCCTGTGGTCAGTACAGCCCTGACCTCTTCTAGCCTGGAACCCCACCCCCCAGTCAGACCACAGAACAGTACAGGGAGAGGCCTGGGACCTCCGTAACACCGCCATCAGCCGGCTGTTGGTGCCACTTCCTTAATCACAGCACACCTCTGTCTTTCCCTTTGGAGTGGGGTGGGGTCCCCAGTGTGTTAGGAAAGACTGAAGCAGGATGGGCCTGGAGCCCAAGTACCCTGGACTGGGGCTGCTCATCCCTAGAGGCTTCCCCTGCACAGACCTCCCATCTCTGGAGTGAGAGTTGCCTGCCGACTCCAAGCGCTGGTATTTAAAATCTGCAAATATATTTTCTTAAGAAGGTGGTGGATTTTGGATCCCATGTTATTAAAGTCCAAATAAAACACCAGAGCCCATTCAAGCTCTCAGGATAGGGAAGATTTATCGGCTCCCACCCTTCTCCTCAGGCAAGGCTCCATGTGTGCCAAGCATCACTTTTTTATGTACGGTGGTGTTTCCCAAATTGCCTTTTTCCACCCTTTGGAGTCTTGTTTCCAGCCTTTACTTTTCTACGCTGACCCAGACTGGCTGCTTCCTGTGGGTTCTGATACGGAGCCTAGTGACTTCCACCCCTGGACTAAGGCAAGCGGGACCTAGGGTCTTGGCCTACCACACGCAGTAGCAGCTTGGCCTGTCCAGCAAATACCTGCCGAGAGAGCCTGCTGAGTAGCCTGGTCTTGGGGACCTAGCACACAGCCTCTGACTTCAGACAGGAGCAGAGACCACAAACAGATAAACTGAGAGTCCTTTCGTTGCCCGTATGGGGTATGCCCTGAGGAAACCAATCTTCTAAAAAAAAAAAAAAAACAAACAAAAAACAAAAAACAAAAAAAACCAGGGGACAGGCAGAGGTCAGCTGTAACTCAGAGAATCAAGGACATGTTTGAGTGAGACCTATCTTTGGGCTTAAAGAGAAATTGGATGTGACAGAAATACAGTAAAGTTGGGTTTCTCTCACGGGCGGGTCTTTGCAGTAGGGTAAGAATCATGAGAGCTCCCATGATCCTGGTACTGATTACAGGTCAAGGCTCACCTTACCAGGACTGTAAAAGATGACAGCCGTAGCTGCATCGACCTAAGCTGCAAGGCACAGGGATGTGGGGCCCTATTGCCAGTGTCTCTAGGCTTAGTAGCCTCCCCACCATCCAGGCCATCAGCTCCTTCGCACTCTCCCCAACATCCCATCCCCTGCGGGGTTTCCAGCGGCTAAGACTGAAGCCACCAGTTGCCTTCTGAAGTCCCACTGAAGCCACCTGCTCCCCTTCCCCCACCCACCACCACACACCATGCCCTCAAGACACTAAAGTGCCCTGTACAGACGCTAGAGGTGGTCTTTCTAAATGATAGCCTGTGCTTCTGAAAGCAGCTAGGCCTCCGGACTTCTGTGTATCCCCTCTCACCTGTGTATCCCAGGGCCAGTGTGAAGATGTGATGAACAGAGCGCTCACAAGGCTGAAGAACTAGCCAGGTCCTTTACGAGCAGCCGGCCACTATCAATACCATACCATGGAACCTGTGCTAGTAGCTCTGCTTGTCTGAACAGGCTTGCTCACTGCAGCTAGCTTATTTTACACTCTCCCTGGGGCCCCAAGGATTGTTGGTAAGGAACCCCCATGCCAAGTTCTGGGGCACTAAGGTCTTCTGCTTCCTAGGAAAAGGAACAGACCCATTCCAGACGGTGAAATGCATGCTAAGAACTGAGAAGGTTCTCTGCTGTGCTCGGAGGAAGGCTGCCCAGCACAGGAGTAGGAACAGGCTCATTTGAGTCCCAAAGGGAAAGACACTGGAGAGGCAGGTATAGATGCTGAGCCTGTGCAGGCCAGTTATACGGTTGGTTCTCCCCTACCCACAGGCATGGTTCACACCAAACTCCCGGGTGGGTCCCCCACGCCACTTTTAGTCCAGCAGTTCCATCCAACAGTCTGTCTTCGCCCTCCACTGTCTTCTCCTGCCTGAGTCTGGCAATGTGTTGCTGACACTGTTACGGCTGCTACCTCCATTCACGGATGGGGACATGGATGCTCACAATGGTCAAGGCCCACAGACCAGAAGTTGTACTTGTAGGATTATTTTAGCTGACAGTAAGGGTTTTTGCTAGAGCCCCGACTCAGTTGCTTCCACTTAAAGCCTTGGTCTCCAGAGTGAGTACCTGGCATGATGAATCACAGGGACAGCCTGGAAGAGGGGCCTTTACTGTTTGGAACACAGGTCTTAGGAGGAAGGGAGATTAGATACTCAGGAGACTATGGCAGATCTGTGGGATCCTTGCCTGGTGTATAAGGTTTCATGGCCTGGCTTCCCATGAAAAGTACAAAGAAGGCCAGGTCCTGGGCACCTTACACAGTTGCATGTATCCTCCAGGAGCTGCCTCTGCCCTTGGTGGCCACTTCTGGGGCAGAGGCAGAAGGAGGGGGCAGGGCTTTCCTGGGAGTATCAGGTCAGGGTGCTGTGCCAGCCCATCTCAACCAGCTGATTCCCCATGTTCAGTGTGGTGTGATGAGGCAGGGCGTGAGTCCTTGTTCTTGTGTGCCCTTCTCCACCAAGGCACCTATCTACTGTCCTGAAGGAAGAAATAGGCCTTGGCGGTAACAAGTGACTATTGGAAGCAAAGTACAGAGTGAAGACCACCTTCAAGGGTTGCCTAGCTAGCCCAGGACCCACTCCTAAGAGGGATGAAGAGCCAGACCTGACTAAAGATCTGATGACAGGCCAGGTCTGAATGACATGGTGGCTTTGCACTAGTCTTGAGATGGAAAGCATGCC
>JADRCD010182401.1:0-2500 GCA_019843815.1 Montemys delectorum
TTTTTTTTTCGAGACAGGGTTTTTCTGTGTAGCCCTAGCTGTCCTGGAACTCACTCTGTAGACCAGGCTGGTCTCAAACTCAGAAATCCGTCTGCCTCTGCCTCTGCCTCCCAAGTGCTGGGATGAAAGGCATGTGCCACCACTGCCTGGCTTGCTGTGCACACACCCTCTTTTCAATGCAATGCATCAGAAGTTTTTGATATGTGTAACTTTTTTTTTTTTTTTTTTACTGGGATTAAGAATCACGGACTTATTTTTTGTAACTCTCTGGCTATTGTTCTTGTGTACCCTGACAGCATCACGTGTGTTAACCTGTGTTAGTCATGATGGGTGGTTATGCCAGACTGCTAAAATAAATGTTTTGGACTTAAAAGAGTAAATAAATGCTGCTTTGGGGAATATTAAAAAAAAACAAAAAAACAAAAAAACAGTTCTTTCTGCTCTTCCCAGAGGGTAAGAATTTGGTTCTTGGCAGACTTGTCAGAGGTTTGCAAACACCTGCAACTCCAGCTCTAGGAGGGCTGGGGAACTGAAACCCTTCTGGCTTCATCAGTGCCTGCACCCAAGTACATGTACCCATATACACACAGACACATAACTAAAAATAAAGTAAACACTATTCTTAAAAAAAAAAAAAGATTTGACTTACAAGATGTAGCAAATAACTAGAAGCAAGTTTAGACAAGTATGATGGTACATGCCTTTAATTCCAGTACTTGGGAGGCAGAGAAAGGCAGATCTTCATAAGTTTAAGGCCAATCTGGTCTGCACAGACAGTTCCAGGCTACCAGAGCTACACAGTGAGAACTAGTCTCCAGAAAGGAGCAAGTTTAGGAGTCTATGATGCAACTGTGTAGAAGAATTTTAATCTAGCAACGTGGCTGCTCTGGCAAGGGATCACACCCAAAGATCTCCTAGGTCTATATTACCCAATTGGAATGCAGACATGCTCTGGATTATAGTGTGATCATGCCGAGATACAGGCATGCCCTTAGTATGCACCTTTAATCCTTAGCAGTGAAGGGAAGAAGGTCAGGCTAATTTGTGGAGGAAATAGCCATGAAAGTGACGTCTAATTGAGGATCAGACAAAGTGATGAATCAGAGAAAGGTTTGACAGAATGAGTCAGAGATAGGATACGCCCAACTCACATGTAAACACCACAGAAAAGAGAAGCTACTACATAAGAACATCAGCAGGAGAGGGGGATGGAGATGGAGATGGAGAGGGAGAGGGAAAGGGAGAGGGAGAGGGAGAGAGGGAGGGGGAAAGAGAGAAGGAGAGAGGGGGAGGGGAGAAGAGAGGGGAGGAGGAAAGAAGAGGGGGAGGAGGGGGGGGGGAAGGGGGAGGGAGAGGTATGGTGGTGGTGTGAGTAATTCAGTCAGAAGTTTAGAGACACTGAATTGAATCAGCCAGCTTAGAAGATTAGATTGTACAATGGCTAGAAGCTTCCAGGACAACATCTAGTGATAGAACACAGAAGGAAATGCCCTGGGCTCAGGCCAGGCTGTGTATTGACACAGCTTGGGTACAGCTCTCTTTTCATCTCATCATCTGAGGAAATTAAGCTACATTTACACAGTTGTATCTAAAGTTATATTTCTGGTATGGACATATTGCTATTACCTCTATTACTAGATTCTTCTATATTATCAAATATTTCTAGTATAAAATGCTTTCTAAAAATCTAGTAATATATAATTGTTATTACATAATAAACAATGGAAAAATAGGACAAAATTGTGCATGCAACATGACCCCAACATGTTATTAAATGTACACATGTAAAGTTGAAGCTAGTATGCTAAAATCGGATTAATGATTACCTGTTTTTATCATGAGTGATTTCTTATTTTCTTTAAATCTTTTATCAACTTTGTAAGTCTTTACTTTAAAAAGATTATTTTATATGAATTTGTGTTTTGCCAGCCCATATGTCTGTGCACCACACACATGCCTGGAGCCAGCAGGGACCAAAAGAGGTCTTTAGATTCCTGGAACTGGAATTACAGATTGTTGTAAGTTGTCATGTGGGGTGCTGGGAACCAAACCTGGGTCCTCTGGAAGAATAGCAAGTGGTTTTAGTTGCTGAGCCAGTTCCCCAGACCCTGTCAGTCCTTCTTGAATCACTGTGTCATAGCAAAATTACAGCTATGAAGTAGTAATGAAAATGATTTTAGCCGGGCGGTGGTGGCGCACGCCTTTAATCCCAGCACTTGGGAGGCAGAGGCAGGCGGATTTCTGAGTTGGAGGCCAGCCTGGTCTACAGAGTGAGTTCCAGGACAGCCAGGGCTACACAGAGAAACCCTGTCTCGAAAAAACAAAAAACAAAAAACAAAAAACAAAAAAAAAGAAAAAGAAAAAGAAAAAGAAAAAAAAAGAAAAATGATTTTATGGCTGGGATAGCCACAACATGAACAACTGTATTAAAGGGTCACAGCATCAGGAGGGTTGAGAACCACTGCCTTACACATTGTAAATTTCATGTCAGTAACAATGT
>JADRCD010182401.1:7500-18701 GCA_019843815.1 Montemys delectorum
ATACAACTACAGTCCATCCTGCAATATGCAATTCTATGCATATACCTTTGAGCAATTGTGCAAGTATTTCTACCTGATGAATTCCTGCAAACAGAATCACTGTATCAAAGATGATGTATTCCTGGGACTCAGTGGAGGTAGATCAGTGATAAAGCTCCTAATCAGCATACTCGAGGCCCTGCGTTTGATCCTCAGAACCACTAACAGAACAAAACAATGACCAGGCATGGTGGCACATGCCTATGTCAGCATTTGGGGTTTGGGAAGGATCAGGAGTTCAACACCATCATTGGCTGCACAGCATAGTGAGATCCAGGCCAGCCTGGGCTATGTGAAATCTTATCTCTAGGTAAAGAGGAAAAAAAATATCAGCAACAAAAAAATAAAATAAAAATTTAAAGTCAATTTTGTAAAGATATAACACAAATGCAATAAATCCATATAAAAAGTATAACCATGAATTAATTTTATCATATGTATGTATGTATGTATATACTGTGAGTGTGTGTGTGTGTGTGTGTGTTCAGAGCCCATTCTAAAACAGGATGACTTTACCTTAATTTGGTCATACCTGCAAAGCTCTCAGCCCAAGTGGTTGAATCAAAGAAGGAGTGATAAATTGAGCATTTATCTACTCATTTCCATCCATTCTTGATGAAGTTTGCTCCTGGGAAAAGAGCCCCCTAGTTTCCTGGCCTGGTCTATTTCATAGCTTCAAACCTTGGCACAGAGACCAGGAGCTTGAGATGGAATGGTGTTGGTGTATGTGAATCTGACTCGTGTGAGTTTTGGGCTTATTGTCTTCAAATCACACCCAGAGTTCCACTATCATGGTGTGGTGGAAGAAACTCTTTGGAAAGATGTGAGATGGTTGGAACTCAGTTCTGGTCCTACTGTGTGGGCAAGCCAGGCCTTATTCTTGTGGGCCTCTTGCCCTATCTGTGACAGGAAAAGCTTGGATGGCTCTGAATTCCTTCGGCTCTCCGTGTCCTCTTCCAATTTGTCTCCATAACAAAGAATTTTGCGCTTTGGAGAGGGAGAATGCCAACCCACCAAACAAATAACTCATTAAAATAGAAGTGTCTCATTAATGTGTTTCTGGAGAACTGAATGCTTAAAAATAGGGAGGCATATGGAGGAAGCGAGGAGGAGGGGCAGCTGCTGTGTTCTCCTCTGGGGAGAGAATGAAAGGGCTTAAATTATGCCAAAAGGGATTTATTTAAATTAGACATTAAGAAAGTTGTGAGACAATGCAGTGTGCTATCCAGGATTTTGGAGCCTGCTATAGGAAGATATTTTTTTAAGTATGTGTTTTATTTTGATTCTTTTGAATATATATATATATATATATATATTCTTTTGTTCATACACTGTAGCACTGTACTTCAGCATAAAATGAAGAAGTATAGTTAGGTCTTTATAGGAGAAAATGAAAGAAATGGAACTGGCATCCAACACCATTCACCATCTCTAACTTTGGCCATGGCAGACATCATTAATTTACTATGGCTTTTTTCTTGTTGAAGCCAAGGCAAGTCCTCATCATTCACGTCAACATCGTGACTCAGGCAGCTACTGCCAATCAATCACACTTGGCCAATGAAGTTGAAGCCTATCTGCTTTCTCCGGCTACACTCATTTAAGTGACTCAAAGGGATTTGCACAGAACTTCGCGAACTGATGATTTTGATTCTCTTCAGCCACCATGCCCCTGTCTGTAAGAAGTATCTGCTCCTATAAAAATTCAAATTCTAGGTCCCTCTCCCAAAGACCCTAGTAATTATGACCCTGTGCCATACATTTTACCAAGCCATCCCTGGATGACTCTCTAGGCAACATCGCCAGGGCCACAGAGACCTGAGTGGAAGAAAGGCATTGCACATACTTGTGTCGGTTTAGCCCACTCTGGAGTCCAATCCAGGCTAGCCTAGACTGCTCAACTGATCGACTGATTACAGAGAACAGCCCCCTTTGGGGGATGTTCCAGGCTAGCTCCCTACCTGAAGTTCAGGTCAGAGTGAAACCCAGGAATCCACCCTCAAGGAGCTTAGTACCTACTCAGTGTTAGGAAACTTGAGTATTCACTTGCCTGCGACTTCTCTTAGCTGCCGCTGATTATTTTACATTCACAGCCATGGCTGGACTTTTCTAGTTGAAAAAAAAAAAAACCTTCTCTTCTTGATTTGCATGTGGCCTTATTTAGAGCAGCACCAAATCATTTCCATACTTTTTTTTTTCTTCTCCCTAGTTATCTACTTCAGCCCCATTTAGGGAACTGGTGATCAAGGAGTTGATTCCATCCACATCTAGCTTAGTAAACGGATGATTTTACTGAGGGTGCCTTACAGAAGTAGATATGACACAAGGGACTTGTATTGATGAAAGCGGACCCCCAAATACCCATACACCATTGTTGTTTAGATTAAAACCTTGAGTCTTAGAGAGAAACTCCTTAAGGCACAAGAAGTTAAAGGGGAGGTGAAATGTCAGAATGTTTTAAGACTGATGTTCAAAGGGTGGTGGACCAACAGGCTGTTTCTAAGGGGAAAACTCATTAGGATCCAGGATATTTACAGGGCAAGAAAACAAAAAATGGCCCGGCGGTGGCACACGCCTTTAATCCCAGCACTTGGGAGGCAGAGGCAGGCGGATTTCTTAGTTCAAGGCCAGCCTGGTCTACAGAGTGAGTTCCAGAACAGCCAGGGCTATACATAGAAAACCTGTCTCAAAAAAAATAAAATAAAATAAAAAGAAAAGAAAAGAAAAGAAAGAATGTTCTAAGGAAAGTTGAAATCCCACATCCTGCAGGGAAGCTTCTCAAGCTCAGGAACTAGACAATTCAGTGTACTTCAGGAAGTTCCTGAAACAAACCAGAGTCGCACACACGTGCAGTCAAGACAACCGAGAGATACTCTTAGACAAACAAAGCTGCCCAGAAGAAGCTAAGATCAGTCAAGCTGCCCAGAAGAGGTTCAGACCAGCTGAGCTACCTGGAAAAGGGCTCTCTTCAACCTCTGAGCTGCCTATAGACTTTGCAATGGGCTCCAGGTTTCCAGCTTTCATAATCCATCACTGATGCTGGGGTGGGCTTGGGTGATGCATCTGTCTTTGAGTCATTTCTGGTTTTACAAGTAACCTCCCAATCATATTTTGGTAAATAGCCTCAGTCAAAATCATTTGTTTTCCAAGTTGGGCTTTGATAGTACCCTGACTTTGGTCTTCTGTTAGTTCCCTACCTGGGGTAAGTAAACACTTGTTCCTGTCTCCCCATGAATATTATCACACACCAATCACCCCTACAAATTTTTATCTACTCGGCAACCTAATAAAGAGAGTTAATTACAAGGATAGCATTATAATATTTCAGAACGGTCCAGAACCAAACTAAAGTTAGGATACAAAGAAATAACAGCCTTCAACTGGCCACAACAGACTCTATCTCTCATTAGCCACATAAGTCATAAGGGGTTCAGGAGGCTAAATACAGACCCCATGGAGATGTTCATTATACGGCCAAAGGAATCTCTTAGATGTGATTAAGGATCTTATAACATAAAAACCATCCTGGTTTCTCCAGGCTTACTCTAAATAAAATCACAGGTGTTCTCACAACAGGAGGCAGAGGGGAATTTGACCATAGCAAATGGAAGCGATGTAACCATGGAAGCAAGATGCTAGGCTGCTGGCATTGGCTATAGAAGGGAGGAGTAGGAGCCAAGGAACGCATGTGCATCTAGAAGCAGAAGAAGCAAGGATTCAAATTCTACGTGGAGCTTCCAGAAAGGCCACAGTCCCACTGACAGTTTGGTTTTTAGTATAGTGAAATCAGTTTAGAGCTCTGACCTGTAGAACCACACAAGGCTACATCTATGCTATTCCAAGCCATAGAATTCACAGTCATTTGCTATAGCAGTCACAGGCAGCCAGCACATCTGGGAATATTTTGACTGTAGAGGGCTGGGTGAGGGCCTGAGGTATGAGGAGAATTAGGCACCACATATGCTGACCGGATGGAGCTGGGCTGTGCACCTAACTTAGAGAACTGGTATTGAATATCTGAGATCTGCTAGAAGACAGGGATAGGACAGAGCAGTGAGGTAAGTACATGGGGCCAGAGTTAAAAAAAAACAAAACAAAACAAATCACAGCCAGATCCTGTGTGCCTCTGGAGGACTTCATACACCGCTGTGAAATATGTACAGGAAGTATACCATGCATGATATGCATCCTGTGTGTGACCAGACCATTCCTGCACTGCACTTAGAAGGCGACTATAGTGGGCAGACTAGGCTACTAAGTGAAATGCCTCCCTGCCTGTTGGCAGTGAGCATTGCAAAAATAGACTCCAATTCCTTCCAAGTCTCCCATCCCTTTCCTATTATGCATCCAGAAATCTCCTAGGATCCTCCCTCCCTCCCACCTTCCTTCCCCCTGCCTTCTTTCCTTCTGTCCTTCCTTCCTTATCTCAAACTCACAATCTTTTGGCCAGCACCAAACCTGGCTCCACCAGGGTCATGAACTAATTGTACTGGCTGGTTTTTTTTGTGTGTGTCAACTTGACACAGGCTGGAGTTATCACAGAGAAGGGAGTTTCAGTTGGGGAAGTGCCTCCATGAGATCCAGCGGTGGGGCATTTTCTCAATTAGTGATCAAGGGGGTAGGGTCCCTTGTGGGTGGTGCCATCCCTGGGGTGGAAGTTTTAGGTTCGATAAGAGAGCAGGCTGAGCAAGCCAGGGGAAGCAAGCCAGTAAGGAACATCCCTCCATGGCCTCTGCGTCAGCTCCTGCTTCCTGACCTGCTTGAGTTCCAGTCCTGACTTCCTCTGGTGATCAACAGCAAGGTGGAAGTAAGCTGAATAAACCCTTTCCTCCCCAACTTGCTTCTTGGTCATGATGTTTGTGCAGGAATAGAAACCCTGACTAAGACACTAATGAACCCTGGTTTCTAAAGATAAACTGTATGATTCTTGGTAGGTCCCTTGTAAGAACCAAACTGCTGATCTTTGTGTCAAGAAGATACCGACAAAGGGCCCACTGAAGCGGCTCACTTCCTCTAGTAAGGCTCCACCTTCCGAAGGTTTCACAGCCTTCCAAAACAGCTGGGGATCAAACGCAAGAACCTAGGAAGAACGTTTCACATTCAAATCCCAGTGCCACGTGATTCTGTGACTTCCTTCATAGGTAGATAGACACTAAGGAACCGAAAACCATGACCACAGAAAGACTTGTTCACAAACATTCACAGCAACACTATTTGTCCCTGTCACGAAGTGTCAATACTCTCAATGTCAATCAAGAGGTGAACTGAGAAACACAAATGCCAGGAAGTGCTAGTCACTATCAGGGTCACCACACTTTAAAATACTACGCTAAGTGAAAAGAAATCAAATACAAAGACCACCTAGTGTATGATTTTATTCATACACTAAGATATCTAGAATAGGCTGATCCGTACAAACAGACGCTAGATTAGCAATTCCCACAGAGTAAGCATGAAGTGGTGAGAAAGGCATGGGAAGTATCTTTGAGTGAATGAATGGATATCTTTGGTGACAGGAAGTGATAATTCACATCTTTGTAACTAGAGCTGAAGAGATGCCCCAGCCATTAAAGGCTCAGATTCACATCTAATATCTTCATAACAAGATATCTTTGATGGCTGTGGAACGCTGAAAAGATCCCAAGAAACTCGAAACTGTTTACCTTCAAAGACTAAGTTCTGTGGGATATGAATTATATCTCATACAGCTATTATTTTAAGATTTGCTTTATTTTTAAAATCATATATAAGTGTATATCTGTGACTGGGCCTATTCATGCAAGGACAGGTGCCAATAGAGACCAGGAGAGGGATCATCGGGTAGCCTGGAACTGAAGTTACACATAGTGGCGAGCTTCCCAACATTAGTGCTGAGAACTGAACTAAGATTCTCCTCAAGAGCAGCAAATGTTCCTAACGACTAAGCCATTTCTCAGCCCCCACAGCTGTTATTTTTAAATGAGAGGGGGAGATTGGGCAGTTTGTAGATTTCTGAGGGGGACTGAGGAGCCATGTTCAGAGTAAAGAAGCCCAGAAGAGTGGCCTAGAACATTCTACAGAAGTGTCCTCTGGAACCACCTGCCCTGGCCAGCATGCACCAAGCAAGGCCTGTACAGAATCCTATCTCAAGCATGTTGCTACCCTCGGCCCAGACAGCCTTCCTGCCACTAGAATTTCTCCCTTCAGTTTGGAAGGGATGCTTGGATGGAAGGTTGCAGAATAGATGATTATCTGTAGCTCCAAGTCCAGCTTGCAGGGTGAGGGCTTCATGAGCTACCCTGGAGCTGGTGTTCCGTGCAGGTGTGAGTGCTGCGAATTCAACTCCGGAGTCTCTGTAAGAGCAGTGCGTGATCTTAGCCACCAAGCGGTTTCTCTGTGCCCATAATTGTCACTTTTAAAAGAGAGGGAGAAGTTGGGAGGTTCATCTTATCTTGGAAATGAGAACAGCACGTAACTCAGGAATGGCAAACACACGAGGCGGGGCAGGTACTAAACTATAAAAATGAAGGCAAACCACCTTCCTGACAGCACATTTATTTTGTGTTTTTTTCCCCCCTCAAATTTCTGCAGAGTAAAACCAAAGAGTCTAATCCCTACTCCTTAACAGTTATCTTCAGAATAGCTAGGCCCAGGCACCATGACAGTACTTGGGGCCGGAGAGGAATTCGTGACTCTGTAACCACTTCTGAAAAGAAAATGGCCATGCTTAATGCAAAGGCTCTTGCACTTTCTGCCTCTGTAGACTTGCTAATCAATGCCGGGCACCCTGTTTTCACAACCAATTCACTTCA
Source organism: Montemys delectorum (assembly GCA_019843815.1). Taxonomy (NCBI): domain Eukaryota; kingdom Metazoa; phylum Chordata; class Mammalia; order Rodentia; family Muridae; genus Montemys; species Montemys delectorum. The sequence goes on from JADRCD010182401.1 coordinate 14,331, forward strand.
CAGAAAATATAAAGCCATGGGAAATTCTGTGAAGGAAGTCAAAGAATGAACATTTCCTGATGCCTCAGAGAAGCGGATGTGTTCCGTGCACAGAAATGGAGGCTTATAAAATGTTATAAACCACCATAGGGAGGGGGCTGTGAGGTGATTCTGTGTGTAAAGTGCATGCTATGCAATCATGTGTATCTGAATTGGGTCCCCAGCTCCCACTTAAAAGCCAGATGTGGTAGCACATACCTACAACTCCAGACTTGGGGGTGGGATCCTAAGGGGTTATCCAGTCTAGGCAAAACGGCAAACTCTAAGCTCAGTCAGAGCCATTAAACCACAAGGTGAAGAGCAGTAAAAAAAAAAGATACCCAAACTCAGCCTCGGGTCTCCATACACACATGCACAGACAGACACACCTGTGCATATATTATGAGAGTAACACACTCATATAAAAAACGGAACATACTCTGTTAAGTGTGTTATAAACCATGTAACTATGAAGACAGATTACAAAACGCTGATTGTTTCTAAATGACACATTCATTCACCAGAATATACATTAATATATATTGAGAACCTACTATTAGGTGTGACTGGAACTATTTTTCTTCTTACTCCATGTTTCCAAATGTGGGGACAACCATTAGTTTAACACTTGTGGTTTATTTCTGTTCTTACCAATGTTTCCTCCTCTGAACACACGAAGAAATGAAGTGGAGGTGGAGGTGGGGTTTACCTGTCTTCTCGGTGTGTGAAATGGTTTACGGGGGTTGAGCTTGGCCTGAGACAATATGGGTTGTAATGGGAGGCCAAAGAGGGAATGCAACTACAGACTACCTGAGTTTCCTGCCCAGGCCTGCCTAAGCACTCACCTTCTACCTACAAGTTTCTCTCTCCTTGGCTGGCCATGGTATTTCACAAATGGGCTAGGGCCTCCTCTCAATATCAGGGATCTCAAAGTTTCCCAGGGTACCCCACCCCTTGTCTCCCAGTCTGCTTTGAGAGCAGAGTGCTTCATTTGCCACCTCAACCTTTACCCTTCAGAATGGAGTGTCTGACTGACCAGGCCTGGGAACTGTTCTCCGAACGTGTTACTTTCCAGCCTTTTAGAACTCAGCTTCTTACTGGGTTAAAGTTCCTACCCTCCTCTCATTTCTTCCTCACACAAGATTCTTCCCAGGTCCTGGCACACCCTTCCCCACCTTCCCACCCCTGTTTCCCTCTACTCTGCTTCTCTCTAAAATCCTGGCAGGGATAACTATGACAAAGGGAGTCAATGGAAGGGCTGAGAACTCATAGACAAAGGGAGCCTTTGTTTTCCCGTGCTTTCTTTCCTGGCTCTGGCCTCTTTGAAGAGCTGTACCCACACACTCTAATGTTAACATTCACCCATTGATCCACAGCACATGGCCTTCGCTTCTGCACCATCTGTCAGCAACATAACTGCCCGGCTGGTCTCACTGCAGACTGTAAATAAACCAATAGTCTCAACTTCTGGGGGGAAACCAAAGCACAGAAATTATGTTAATTCCATTCTAACCCATTTGCATGCATATATTAATATGAATCATGTTACCGCTCCAGCTGCTTCGCTGTTACAGTGATCTTCAGTCGTAAAAATATCAGGTTGAAATAACCAGACTCCTTTTCCTTCTAGCCCACACTCCCTGAAACTACTAACACACCTTTGCTTATCTAGAGCAGGAAATATCTGGTAGGGATGGAAATTTAAAGCCCCAGGCAACTCAGTTCCCTTAAAACGGATATTACCTGTGATGTTTCCCTCTCAGACAATGTCAAAAACATAGGGCTGTTGAAAGTTATTGAGAAGAACTTCAAATCTAAGTGCCCAAGTTCACGTGGCATACTCCAATGAGTGAGTGTTGGTTCTTATGGGATCCTTGAGCAGGTGGGCTGCAGCCTCAGTTTTCTGCAAATATAGATGGTCTTCTAAATACAATATGCTCAAGAAAAAAAATGCACCATATTCAGCTTTCCAAAGAGTGGGGGAGGGGTGCCCACACAAGTCCCATGATTTATTCAGTTGGCTTTGAATGCAAACCTCCTAGCCAAGGTTTTGGAAGAATCTATTGCATAAACTCGGGAACAGGGAGGAATCAAGAGCTCTGCATGCTCTCTCCCTCCTCTACTCCATCATCAAGCCATCTTCAGGAAGGGAGAAACTTCACTACGGATGGGAAGGGTCACAAGCTCATCCTTTAAAATATATATTTTAAACTGAGGTGTGAGTAGCATAAAATTGAATGTGCAGCTCTTGGCTGTCCAGATGAATGGGATTTGATAATTGTATGTGTTCATGGAAAAGGCAAAAGAAAAGCTGTGTTGTGGGCCAGTGTGGGTGCTTACTCAGCATATGAGAAGCCTTGGGTTCAACCCCAGTACTGTAAATAATAATAATAATAATAATAATAATAATAATAATAATAAGAAGAAGAAGAAGAAGAAGTAAAATTTTTTAAATGAAAATTAAAATTCCAGGTCATGAAGATATTTTATTAATAAAATAAATAAAAACTTGGCATCATGTCTTATATTTTTAATCCCAGAACTAAGGAGGCTGAGATAGGTGGACTTTTGTGAGTTTGAGGGCAGTCTGGTCTACCTAGCAAGTTCCAGGACAGTTAGGGGGCTACATAATAGAGAGACCCTGTGAAAAGAAGGAAAAGGAGGAGGAGAGAGAGTAGGAGGAAACAGAGGAGGAAGTGGAGGAAAGAAATGAAATGAAAAGAAAAGAAAAACAAAGAGTAGCCAAGCATGGTAACCTATGTCTACAATCCCAGAACTCAGGAATTGAGGCAAATAGATTACTGTGAGTACCAGGCCATCTTAGACTTCAGCATGAGACCTTGTTCCCAAAATAAATGTTCTCTTTAAAGAATCAAATTGTAAAGGGGGGGGGCTATTCTATAGTTAACATTTTATCTCAGTCCAGGGTTTCTACCCCCCCTTTTATCATTTAGTTCCCAGATAAAAGACACAAAACTTTCATATTTATTTATTTATTTATTTATTTATTTATTTATTTACTTACTTATTTACTTACTTACTTACTATTTGGTTTTTTTGAGACAGGGTTCCTCTGTGTAGCCCTGGCTGTCCTGGAACTCACTCTGTAGACCAAGCTGGCCTCAAACTCAGAAATCCACCTGCCTCTGCCTCCCAAGTGCTGGGATTAAAGGCATGCGCCACTACCACCCGGCAAAACTTTCACATTTATAATAAGTCTTAGACAGCGTTAAAGCTGAATAGCTATCTACCCTCTATGGTATTCTGCCTACTTCCCTGCCAATAACCCCAAGATATGACTAGCCAAGTTCTGCTTGGGCTGCTCTCACTCTGCTTGGCCAGTCCTCAGGCCATATTTCATGATTTACCTAAGCCATGTCATCTCCTCTCTCTGCCTTCTTCCTCATCTCTTGTGTTCTCCTGCCTCAGATACCCAAGCCCGAGAACTGAAATCCCACCTACCTCTCTACTTCCCAGTTGTAGGCTGTGGGCATCTTTATTCAACCAATTGTTTTAAATTAAGGAGCAAGGTCACATAGCATCACTTTATGTACATGAGAGTTCTCTCCTCCTGGAGACCACCAGCGGTAGTTAGCATTACAATACATAGCAACAGACCAAACCTCAGCAATTCCCCCCTTTTTGCCTAACTAAAAAGGCTCTCTCTCTTATAATAATAAACAACAACATACAATCATGAATAATTATGAAAATTATTAGGTAAGAGTTACATCCAAAAGTCCAGTTTGTTTATATGCAGTGACTCAGGAGAAAGTATTTCACTATCCTGGTAAGTTTAGAGTTCTGTATCTAAGTCAATTTCTCTTCCAACTTGCATTATCAACCTAAAAGCATCTTCTTAGACGAACATCTCCTTAAATCCTAAACTACTTAAGCTTATAGTAAGACTATGACTAGCTAGTCTTCAACCCCATCAGACACCCGAGAAAGAATAGGCATGTATCTGACAAACACTATAAAAATGCTTATAAATAAAGCATAAAAATGCAGAGAACCTAACTTGAGCTAACAGTTTAGAAGAGATGACACCAGGTAGCCAAACATCCACTTAAAGAAGGTACTCAAAATATTTAGCTATTCTACTGTTTTCACATTCTCATCTGTAATGCATTTACTGAGTCATTCCCACACCGCCCCAGTGGCCAGACTAGATGTAAGGTACTAAGTGGAAGTAGATTTTGTACTTTCAGACCTAGCCTCCTCAAGCTACACATTTTCTGCTGAATAATTACAGAGAATGAGGATGCCTGTAGTTGCTGGAGCCCTGATTTGTATGGTTCAGTGTTGCAAAAGGGGAGAGCTCACAGGACAGGCACACACACAGAAGGAAGG